>APFE031703231.1:113584-128149 GCA_000404065.3 Pinus taeda
ACTGGAATGCTTAGTGCAGTTCCCGGAACTCTTCCAAAACTGGCAAGAAGCTGGAGTCTTCTGCTAGAGGAAGTGCTCCTATTGTTTTGAAGAGGGAAACCTTAAACCAATAAAGGGAGTTCTCACCCCGCATAAAAGGGAGAACTTCAACCTGAAAAGGGAAGTCTCATCCTGTGATGGTTTAAGGATGACCAACAACTCTGGAATGCTTAATGCAATTCCTGTAACTCTTCCAAAACTAGCAAGAAGCTGGAGTCTTCTGCTAGAGGAAGTGTTCTCAATTTTGTTCCTGGAATTCTTCCAAAACTGGCAAGAAGCTGAAGTCTTCTGCTAGAGGAAGTGTCCCAGATTTCCAACTGAAGGCATGTTCACGGACATCTTTGTCTCTGGCTACAACTCTGAAACTAGTGTGGTAGGTTGTGGCTCAGGCTCACTTGATGTGGCTTTGAAGCTTGTAGATGACCATCATTTCCCCCCCTGTCAGATACAAGGTGAGATGATGGAGAAAACTCAACTGCAAGACTGTTCAATACTCTAGAGCAAGTTTTGACATGTGTTTGGAATATCTTCTTGGCTGTTGATGCCCATTGCCAAGAAGTGATCCATCCAAGATGAATCTTTGTTCTTGCAGGACGTTTGTTGTTGAAGCATCTGTGTGAAGAATGGCTACTTTTATGACAGTGCCTACATGGATGAAGATCAAAACAATGATCTTTAAAATGGCCAACTCAGTCACAGTGTTGGCATTTTACAATCTGTTGTTGTGCAAGAAGGGCAGAGTCTGGAACAGCTGGAGGTGAGCTGTCATGAGGAGCAGGTGAACTATCATGAGGAGCAGCTGAACTGTCATGAATGAATCCAACACTCTGAAACTGAATGGGTTTGGCGTAGTCTGGAATATGAAAAGACAAGTCCTTGTCATATCCAAGACCAATTATGTGCTTGTTGTGGACAAGCTATTCCCAAGGTCTGATGATGGGCTTGGGAAGTGCAAGTTGAACCTCTGCATCTGCATGTAACCTTACTGCTTTATCTGAATGAATTGTAACATTATTTACTTGCTGTTGATGGGTTGTAGTCTCAATGTTCTGAACAGAAACATGTTTAGAATGACTCCTCTGTTTTAATTCTTCTTGCTATAGCTGAGATTCAAGCTGCAAAAAATCAATCTTTTCCTGTGCATATTGTAAAGATTTTTGAATATCTCTGAGAGTGTTTTTGTTGTCTTTAACTGTACTTCCATCAGTATATAAGATTATAGTGCTTAATAACTCTAATAATCCATGATTTTTCTCCATTATTCAGACAATCAAATCGACAATGTATTTGTAAAAACAATCAAATGACCAAAAATGCACTCCCCCCCTTTTTTGTTGTTGTTGTTGTTTTAGCGTCCAATGCAGATTCCTTTAGATATCATTCCACCCTTATAAGCATGAGTACAATAATGTTTAGTAATTATTTATTTGCTTCACATAGAGATATAACTAAAAAATAGCGATATCTGGAAACATAAGAGAAAATGGTACTGAAATATAGAACCTCGGTAGAAGTTTCAACTGTATAAGATGAAGATTTCCCACTTTTGCAATACCCAGAAATTGTACCCAAGAGCAACCTTTTCCTCTGACATTGTACAGTAGTGGTTTCAACCACCTGAGTATGACAAGCTCGATCTTCTGCAATTTTATGCCAATACGTGCTCCTGAATTCCACAAGGGACCCCCAAAGACGAACTCCCACAAGCCTTCAAACCGAACTTAGTCTCAGTTTATTCTGTCCTGGGACTTACGACGACAATGAACTCCCAGTTGCTATGTATAGTAGCTCAACAATCTTCTGTCACCTTGTGAGCGCACATTCAGCCAGACTTCCACAATTTGACATTGAGTGATATCGACTTCAACAAGAGGGGATAAATACCAATGCTTAGTGGCCAATGCCTCTGGTTGCATGAACCTCTGCATGCAACAGAAATTCGCTCCAGAACAATTATTATCTTGGTATATCAAGTGCTCAATATACAGTTCGATTTCCACCAGCTATGCAAATTGGGTTTGATTGCTTGTTGGTTCAACATATATGTTGAGATCAGGACTAAGGGAAATATTTGCAAAACATTACACTCTTTGTGTCACCCCTTCAGGCAAGGGAAAATACATTCGGTGTTTGATGGCTTTGCCACCAACACAATCGCACCAGACATGTAGTTCAATCACAACTTTCTCCCCTGCGTCAAGACTTCCGCGCGGTTCTTGCATCACCAATTGTCTTTGCACCGAAAATGAACACAACTCCACAAAATGTGTACATGGACTGAACAAAGGAAGGCTCCTGATCTCCTAAGAATAAATCACACCCAATTAGATTGCTAACCTCAGAAACTTGGTCCGCGCTCGGTTAGGTCACGACTCTATCAACAATCAACGAGCCCACATTTCTGCTAAACAACTAATACGCTCAGGATATCGAAATCCCGCATTGAAGATTCTGCAGACGCTAAAGCTATCTCTCGACCTCCTTGGAATCACATCATAACAGTGATAATCGACCAACTTTAATTCGGAAAAATCCTGTCATGTCTAATCTTCATGGAATCGTTCTTCTATCTTCAGGAATGCTCGACCTCCATGGAAGGCTCCATTCCTAAATGCATTCCATGTCTTCTTCCAGGCTCATTAAAATTGTGTTGTATATTAACGAACATATAAAGGGCACAAACTAGGAGATTATTCAACACACATACTCGGACTTGAGTTCAAGGCTTCATTGCAACGCACTGCCTTCAAAAACTCAGTGTACACAGTGATGCTAGAGATTGTTCGAAGCAGAAATTACACTTCATTTAACACACTATTTCAGTATTCAACTGCTCTTCATTCAAAGCAGGGATTCAATGGTGAAAAATGACTCCAATATAGAGGTGCAAAACTCAACATATGAAATTCAATTGCATTCAACAGAGCCCCTTCAACGCATTCAACGCATTCAAGTGGAAACCATTCATTCAATAAAATATATAAAGCAATAGATTCATTCAATAGCGCATTCACCGTTAATGTATAAAGCAGCAGATTCATTCAACCCCATAGTGTTAATACACATTCATCGTTAATGTATAAACCATCAGATTCATTCAACACCACAGCGTTCAAACGATTCAAACGTTAATACTCAACCCATTCAAACGCACAGGCATATGGAATGAACTCATATGGAATGAACTCCTTTTGTCGGCACCGCGTTAATATTCAACAGGCATTCAATAGTTATGGACAGCGTTACCACTCAACTGTGTTAACCCATTCAATAAAACAAATGTCGATACCAGTCAATAATACCACTACACAGCGTTACACATACCATTATACAGCGTTACCATATCAGGTGAGATTCATGGAAACGGTCCGAAATCACCAGCAATCGGATAGACTCTATCTGCGTTCAAACGAAAGAGAATGCGGCATTCTCAACAACACACTCCAACAGCACACTCCGGCGCGCATTAGCCAGACAGAGATTAGGAAAATCGTTCCATCAATTTCTGAAGGAAGCTTTTGCCTCCAACGCCTACTGACAAATCCTCCAACGGCTCTGGCAACGTCCAGAAGGTATTACCAGATGTTGGGATTTTTCAAGCAAGCACTCAACACTTTCAAACGGATGGTTAGTGGTCAGAGAATATGAAACGTTTATGGAGTCTGATCGTATTGAGCGTATTCAACTGAACAAGGCGCAGGAATCATAAATAGAATATGTCAGGGCAGCGCAGGTGTGGCAGACAGAACGCAGGTATGGCAGACAGAATTAATGGAGAGTTACAGGTAATGGGCAGAACTGACATATATATAGAGACCACAAAACAAGTGGCTCAGATTGGAGCAGGACCAGCAATTGCCCGCTCTGATACCATGTTAAACACAAATGGGAGCAAGAACAATATGAATGATAAATCATGCAAGTACAATTTTTATTAACAAGAGATATACATTTATAGTACATGTGGTGACCGTTGGGTTTCACATCCCAAGGTCTCTTGGACTCCTTTTGTCCATTCGGCTTCCACACTAACCCATTGAGGATTAGTTGTCCAACAGTGTCATCGCTTTGTCCAAGTGGGGAATAATAATATGACAGTGGAATCCCTATTGCGAATATGCGGAGACATAATACTATGGCATGCTTATAAATCATTGTTGGCTAAATGACTTTCAATTGGCTTTCAAGCTACTGGTTCACCATAAGTTGCATCTACAAAATATTAGTTGGATCTGAAGAACAAATAAAGCTAGGATAAAAGGTCCAAATTTATGAAATTATTAGTTTCTTCCTTCCCCACCTTTCCATTGTCATTATTATTATTATAATACTAATAATATTATTATTAGTATTACCAGATAACTCCGTGGATGCCGTCAAGCAATTAATATTTATTTTATTAGAACAAATCAAGGTACGGATAGAAAGCTAAAATTTATGAAATTATTAGTTTCTTCCTTCCCGTCTTTTTCACTCTTAGCATTATGACACTTCCTTTCACATCCTACAGTGGATTGAACTTGCAAGAAAATTTGAGATATTATCATGAACAAAAAGGTTGGTTGAAAGGGTTATTATTTAGATTAACTATTAAATATAGTTTTTATTTATTATTTAAATTAACGATTCAATATATGGTTTATTTATTGGATTAATAAAAATATTAAGTATAGTTATTATTCATTATTTAAATTAATGATTAAATATATGGTTCATTTATTGGATTAATGAAAATAAGAGTATTGGTATGCTTCTGGTTTTTTTTTGCGGGCAAGATACTTTTAGTTGGTAAGATAGAGCAAAAAGGAATTTAATTCACTGAAATTGGTTCAAGCATTGTGATATATAAAATAAAAAATGAATGTGGAACCAACCACGATATTAGTATATTTTAATTTTATAAAGAACTTATGTTAGTAAAATAACAAGTTATAAGTTTGTTATTTATAGTTTAAAATATATGCATGTATTTGTGTTATTTATATTTTATATGATTAAATTATATAATTGTATATTTAGATATATTTTTAGTAAGTATTAGTGGTTTAATAAGGTTTTTTGAGAAAAAAATTTATTTTTAGAGTGGCTAATCTATGGGGTATTGGATAGACAGTGATTGGGTGTTTTGTTGAGGCACTCTTTGATGTGAAGTTATCAGCTCAATTCCTTGCCCCAATTGGGGTGATATATTGGACATGATGAAGATGTAGTCCTGTCAAGCTTACAAAAAAGAACTTGTGAGTGTTAATTTTTTTTGAGATTTTGCTCAGTGGGTAGCTAGCATGGAATAGAAGCACATTGGTGGGCATGCTACACTTTATAATCACTGTCGTTTGTGCGAGACCTCATACAATAACAAAAGATAACCTAAGGAATTTACAAAATAGAAATTTTTGCATTCTCCTTTTTCACCTAGGTAACACTTAACTTCAAAATTCACCCCTTGATGTGGTTAGCCCGTTTTGTATGACTTGAGGTGAAACATTGATAGCCCCCGAGGAAAGAACATGTTCTTGAATATCCGTTGATCATAATTGTTTCTCATTAGACCCCATACTCTAATTTCCTATCACAACCTTATGTTTTACCTATATTTGGTTGCATATGGCATTGTTCCTATGTTTCTTGCTCCATTAATATAATTATTAATCTCTTTCATTCGAAAGGTGCTCCCAACCTTTTTGGTTTTGAACATTGTGTTGAAACCCAAAATATGAAAAAAATCATTGAAGACAAAATTAATTATTCCTAATCAAGCATGGGGCACTAGCATTTGCAAGCCTTTTCATTGCTTCTCATCTAGGGTTTTTCATTATACACCCAAAATGGATGTACATAATTATCATATGAACATATTGGGAATATTATATCTTGAGATCTCTTAGAGATTGTTTTGACATTGTTAAATTTCTTGACATATACTTCAAGCATGTTTTTAGTTTTAGGTCTATAAAGAAAAAATTGACATTGTGATAACAAACATTTGTCATAGGATCATTAAGAGATGTAAATTATTCTTTTGCATGACACCTTTCCAACAAGATATGCATTCCTTGAATGAAGTTGTTAAGTCACAATTTGTCCCTGAAAAGGGGATCATTGATATTTCCCTCATATGAACAAGCGATAATCATGCTTACTCACCTTAATCTTAATATGTAGTGTTAATAACATATCATGTAGTTTCCAAGAGGATTATGAAACCCTAAACTTAACTATTTTATCTATCAAAAATCCTAATAGGAGGCGGGAAAAGTGTTCATGTTTTGGTTGTTTGACCATTGTTCAACCATATGAGCATGGTTATGAAAGAGATATTAACAAAGTAAAGAGACAAAACCATATTTTATAGGATTTTAGAAGATTAATATGATGTCTTATAGGTTACTTATGATCTTGGTCAAGTTTTTAATATATATTGTAATCTCCGATAAGAAGATGGAAGTCAAGGCCACTCATTAATTGTCGGATTTCTTGTATGAGTTTACAAAGTAAATATTTGTGTTCCAATGTGTGGTCTTTCTATTGTAATATATTTCATATGTGATATTAGCTAAAAAATTTGAATATTGTGCCTTTGTCTATGCTAAATTATTAAAAATAAAAAATATAATTACACAATACAACATAATTTCATTTGTCATTTTGTGTGTGTAACTATATAAGTGTAAGCACACTATAGTTATTACATGTGCATAATTACAAAAGAGAAAAATGAGAACATATGGTTTCGTAGAGCCCTTGGCATATATAAATTGACCTTCCAATCTAAAGCTAGTGAGAATTTGATAAATACTTTGGGCATAAAACAAAGATGTTAAATTTGTGAAACTTCTAGGTATGTGACACTACCAAGGGAATAAAGAAAACTCTCTTTGGTTCTTCAAGGCATTCATAGGAAATCACAGATAAGGTTTGAGATTCATTTCTTGAAGTCCATCCATTTTTATCCACAAATGAAGGGTCCAATGAAAGATAGAAACAAGCAAACATAGTTCCCGTAAGAGATTTTGAAAAATTGAACAAATGCATTTATCGAGAAAGAACCTATTACTTTGTCACTAAAATCTCTACCAAAATTCAAAAAACAACTCCCAAATTCATGAAAATTAGTTACAAAAATTACAATTAATAGATACTTAAAATAAGTTTTTGAAAACAATGCAAAACTCAAAGAGAAATTCAAGTCTTTGCACTTCTATTCTTTAGAAAACACTATATTTTTTCAAAGTAAAAACTATAATACTAAAAGCTACTAATCTAACTTCTATTGATATACTCTCAAGATGGCAATATGTAGAAATATCATGTGTGCAAATAAGACCTAGCTACCTGAAATAACCACCATCTCGTAGTATCCCAATCTGATCATTAGCTGAAATTGCAATAATGAGTTCTGACATAAGGATATACTAAACTCCTAATATCCAACATAAATCACATAAATAAGATTAGAACACTTTCACAAATTGTATTTAATCTCTCGTCTAAAAGAATATGAAAAAATTGCTCATATAACCTTCTTACGATATTTTAAGTTCAAGAGCTGTTACCGAACATAATTTCGGTCACCATCAACGTGCCAAGAAGTCAAGCAAACGTGAAATTTGAGACGGTACGTAGTGGATTCGATTTCAATTTTATAATGCAATATTTATTTGGTTTGACTTTAGTCCACATGCGGCCGGTTTATTATTGGTTTGCACAAAGAAATTCTTAATACTTGCCCACATGGGGGTCTCTACGTTTTATGGATCCGATCCTCTCGCAAGGATTAATATATTGATTACCCTTCCACTTCGGCCAATGACAACAGCTACATGTTCTGTTCAGGTTGCTTCTTGCTCCCAATTTTGTTATCGCACCGACAATCACCTTTAAAGTGTGTTTTTTCCTCTTTTTATTATTATAAAAAAAGAAATTCAAAGTCTCCATATATATAAAATATGTATGTATTTTTTTTTTCAAGTTATTTCATTTTTTCAAATACATTATTTTTTTTAATATACTTTCTATATATATACGAGTTTTAAATTTTTTAGTATTTAAAAGATATAAAATTAATAATAATCACATAAGCGGTTGATATATATGGATGGGTGTTAATTTTCACTATTCAAAAATTAATAGTGTTGGTTGTTGTATATTAATCACTTTTACTTATGTGGTTATTATTAGTTGACAATTGAGATGTGTGAGGAGGATTACTAGATTATGATTAACCTTAGTTGAATATAGTTGATCATGGTTGAATACGGCTAAGCATAGTTGTCTATAGTCAATAATCAATATTAGTTAACTTTCATAGCCCATTGTTGACCATCATCGACCATGTTGACTTAGTTGACCATTGTTGACTATGATCAATGGACATGGTTGACTATGATCTACTTTGATTAAGTCTCGTTGAATGTGGTTAACTTAATTCTATTATATTTGACATATGAATAACTATGAGCTAATATTGATGACCACATTTGAGCATGTAAAATATAGTTCACCATATTTGACCATGTAAACTATAATTGACCACATTTGACCATGTTTGACCATGTAGACATGAATGACTCAGTTAAACCACATTTGAATGTGGTTGAATATGGTTTCTTATTATTATTATTTTTTTTAACCACATGGTGAATCGGTAACTGCCAGTCGAATATGGTTTCTTCTTATTATGCATAAAAGAATGTAGCTCAATAGGGTTAACAATGATTGACAATTTCACAACAGTGACCATCTTCGCTTGCTGTTCATGGTTTAGCATGGTTGACCAAAGTAGACTATGGTCAACTATGGAAGGCAATGTTGATAATGGGGTTACCATAGCCGGCTATGTATGACCATAGTTGATTATGGTTGACCACATTTGTCCATGTTGGCTATGGTTGACCGTGTCTAACCCTATATACTATGGATGCCCATATTTGATCACTTTTGCTTTTTATTGACTATGGGTGACTATGTTTACCCATGAAAGTCTATAGTTGACTATGGTTAACAATATTTGATAATGCTAACCATAATTCCCTTGTTGACAATTGTTGACTATGGTTTACCATGGTTGATTCAGGTTAAGTACGGTTGATAGGAGTAGACCATGATCAACTATGGAAGATCGTGTTAACCATGTGACCATGGTTGGCTATGTAATAATGGTTTATTATGGTTGACAAAGGGTGATTATGTTTGACTATGATTGACTAGGTTGACTCTCTATGACCATGTGTAACCACATTTAACCATTATTGGTTATGGTTTCCCATGAAAGGCCATAGTTGGTTATGGTTGACCATGGTTGACAAGGTTTGAAAATGGTGACCATGTTTCCCATGTTGACCATGGTTGACTATGGCTGGACATGGTTGACTAAGGTTAACCTTGGTTGATTAAGGTTAACCATGGTTAACCATGGTTGACTATGACTAATCCTAGTTTACTAAGGTTTACCATGGTTGACTTTGGTTCCTTAGTATTGCTCATAGTTTACCACGGTTGAGTATGATTGATTAGGGTAAACCATGATAAACTATGGAAGAACATGTTTACCATGGGTGGTTGTGCTTGACTATGGTTCACTATGTATGACGAGGGTTAATTGTGGTTGACAAAGGGCGACCATGTTTGACTATAGTTGACTGCATTTGACCATGATGACTATGGTTGATGATGCTTGACAATTTTTACCCCTATAAACTATGTATGACCATGTCTAAGTACATTTGACCATATAGGCTATGCATGATCACATCTAATCATGCTTGACTATGGTTTCCCATGAAAGGCTATAGTTGACTATGGTTGATAATCTTTGAAATTAGAGACCATATTAGTCATGGTTAAGCATCTTAACTATGGTTGAGGATGGTTGAAAAACATAGACCATGGTTGACTATAGTTGACTATCGAAGACCACGTTGACGATGAGTGACTATCATTGAACTTAGGTGACTATGTATGACTATCATTGACCATGATTGACTATGTTTAAACACGGTTGATGATAGTTCATTATGGTTGAATGACATTAGAATGTGACATTGGTGAAGGGTTATGTTTGATTGTGACATTAGAATATGTTCATTGTAATATGATGTTGGGTTATGTTCATCACAATGTGATGTTGGATTTTGTTTGACATTCTGTGATGCCAAGTTATGGTTGTCATATTGTGGTGTGGATTTATGGCCATCACATTGCTAGATCAGGTTTAATTCATGACTGAAAGCTGCTATGGATATTCCAATGGACAGTTTGTCACAATAGATTTGATAATATTATATTAAAATCCGAGATTTTTCACTATTACAATTTTATTAAACTTTAAGATCTGTAGATTTAATTGTAATTAGTGCATGTATGCAAATGGAAATTATGTAGAAAAGTATAGAATGACAGAACAACCTCTCACACACACATAAGAGACAAGATATGCTCTCTAGGAAACCATTTCGAGAGAAAACCCAACTAGAAGGTGATGCCACTTCGCTCTCTTTTTGTGTCTAGGAATATGGATGCAGGTACAAAGAAGTAATGTTTGTGGTTCATGGGGTTCTACATTGCACAAATTGCCTCTATTTTCTCTACCTCCTATCTCTCTTGGCTATCTTTGCTCACCTATGGAACAAAATTCTCTCGAAATAATGGAATGCCTCTTCCTCCTAGTGGCCCGATTATAACACAGTCTGATAGCCTACTAGTGGTTAAGTTTGAATACATAAACTCTTAACTAGAGTTACAATATAGAATCTTCTAGAGTTTTTATCATAATCACGTGGTTAGACCCTTTTCCATGAATAATGGGGCTAACACAACGTCCCCCCAAACTATAGGTGTGAAAACAAGAGGGTCAACTTCTGAGTGGCATAACTTTTGCATACGAACTCTGATTAATGCACTTCTTGCATCGTTGAAAAGATCTCTGTGTAGAATAACATGAAATGGTGCATCTCTACAACAACAAAGATTTACCCCAAAAAACGTCATTTGAAACCCCAAAACGATCCTGGAAGGTTTCAGACCTCGTTTTTCCAAACTGGGTCCCATTGGTAAAAATGGTCCCATGACCTGATTCCTCCACCTTTTGCACTCCAAATGCATTGAGATAGATGATAAGAAATATAATGATCCTATCTAGATTAGTTCATCATAGTATGACATCAAGTTATGGTCATCACATTGCAACATTGGGATTTTTTCATCATATTAAGATGTTAGGTTATGTTTTGCACATTACAACATGAACATATGTTCATCAAATTACAAAGAAGTATGGGATTTGGAGAATGCATATGAGTACATAGATTTAATAATATGAATCAATAACTCTATCCAAGATCAATGATTTTTTGGATCAATTGCATCATTCCATGCACTTTCTTAAGTTGGATGGAAAACTAGGATACCACTAAGTATGCACTAAAGAGGAAGACACATGGAAGATAGGCTTCATGTTCAGACAAGGATTATCTAAATGGATACAAATGAGTTTTGTTTTATGTAACACATCAAATACATTTATGCATTTGATTGATGTGGTATTTCATCCCTTTCTAAATTCATTTGTAATAGTGTAATTATATTGCATTTCACATCTAATGTATATGTTAGAGACCACATAAAAACATCAATTACCAACAAATGTTAAGAAATTTATTTTTTCTCAGCTTTCATTGGTGTATTAGGCATATGTGACTGGTGAAGGGGAATTTGAAATTGATCTTGTGAAGGTGGAGGTCATGATCGAATGGTTAAATCATATTAATTTAATCAAACTTAGGGGCTATAAAGGGGAATGTCTTCATTCTTCATTTTGATTTGAAGATATCCTGAATGAAGATCCAACTTGGTGAAGTAAATTTCTCCATGTAATTCATCCAATAATTCATCAATGAAATGAATGGGAAATTTATCTTTAATAGTAAGATTGTTGATGTCCCTGTAATCTGGACACATGCGCCATGATCCATGCTTCATTACAAACATAAATGTGGGATCTCATGGAAAAAATCAAACAAAATCAAACTAGGGCTTCCAAAGGCCAAACCACCTCAACCCTCAACTCGTGATTCCACCTTATGGTTGGGCATCACTAACCATAACCAGATTGGTCTCTACCTAAGCTGTCTAGGGATCCAAAGAATTTGTTCCAAACAAAGCTTCTAGGATTAGTAATTCAACCCACAACCGTTGTGGGGATTCTAGAGCATTTGTTCAACCAGGGCTTCTAGGACTAGTAACTCAACTTGACAAGCGATGACAGAGTGTTTTTCCAACAAAGGTTTCTAGGAACTAGTAACTCAACCCACAACCATAAGGAACATGAGAACCCACCAGAAGAAAAAAGGAAAGACACCCACAACACCATGGCGATCTAGGAAATGGAAAGGTTAGGGAAACCCACCATTAATCTTGGCAATCCTCCATTCTAGTGACAGATCATAACCAAGAACCCACATACATGTGCCATGCATGCCAAAACTACCAAGGAAATCATACATTCAACTCAGTACCTACCACCAAAACGCATTGTAGCCGTTGATCTCGATGTCCTCCTGTGATCTCCTTCTCTTCCTTTTCCTTCTTTCTCCAAATCCCAAGTATGCCACGCTCCTCCAGGAAACCCTAAGTGTCCAAGAGTATGAGAGAGAGAGAGAGTAGAAAATGAGAGCTCAAAATATGAACTGACAGAAATCTACACTAACCAAAGTTGTGTACTGATCCTCATAAACCCTTTTATTAATGAGGCCTCTATTTTATTCATTTTTCATTATTTTCCTTCATTTTCCTTCTTAGATGCTGTTAACACCCAGGTTGTTCCCTATGACTCCTTAGGGAATACGGCCGGGGTAACCACTAACCAATCTTTGGATTACAGCTTCTAGCCCAGCTGTAATCAGAGAGGGCTCTCTCTTTTAGGTTTGTCACTGTTTTAATGAATTTTTAGGCTAGTTATGAAGTGAATTTTTGTTTGTTTTTATGTTTGGTTGGGAGGATGCTTCTGATAGCTTTTAGAGTCTGTCTGCAGGTGAAACTAATCCATTGGGAAATGGGGTCTGTAGCTGTTGTGTTGTTGAGATCTTGAATTAAGTGTTGCTGATGTTACAGGGCATGTGTGTATTTCATAAACAAAATGTGAGTTATGATAGTGTATGGAAAACAACTAGCAAAGAGCAATTAAGGTTTCTTTACTAAGCTGGATAGTGTGAAAGAGGTCTATTACTTAGGAGCGGTTACTCGAATTCCTAAAACAACAGAGCACTGTGATGATATAGTATTAAAGGTAGCACTGAAGAATTACTCTTTAAATACTTTATCTGAAGAAAACATATGAAAACAGCTAGGATTGAACTCAGGGTAATCAAAGATTAAATCCTGGGACTATTCTTTTTCCTGGCCATTCAGAGATTGAATACATGTGGGAAACACGAAAGATACAGGAAAATATAACAAACATATATGTAACAGAGAGCAATGAGAAAACTTATTGAGTCATAAAATACACAGGAATCCTGCAACTTTGAGCCACACACCATCAGGAGATCAAGAGACACAATGCTTGAAGAAATCGCGTTATCCTTTGTATCAACTGTCTGAGAGTTTACAATATGAGAATAACAGAAGAGATATCAGGCGATTTCTTACATCCGGAGTCCAACCCCTCTAAACAAACGCGAGGGGGAATATATAGAGGTTTCATACAGAAATATCTCAGGTATTGAGTCATCTGAGAGGAAAATATCTCCTACACTCGTACATGGAGAGTAGATGAGAAGTAATTGCAAATATAAATGACTCTTAAAAGCCTTTAACTCCTGTCAGGATAAATTTTTGACCTTTGGGCATTGCGGAGTCAGCTGTGTGGCTTTATCATAAATGTAGAATGAAGTGCTCTGCCACTGTTACTTTTTGTGTCTTCTTGGCCCTGCCACCTGTGCTTGCTGATGCTACTGCTGCGGTCGAGTATCTGTGCTGAGTTGGCTCAGCGTCTTCATACTTGCTGTTATGGCTTTTGCCTATTTGTATATGTAATATAAGCCTTTTACCGAAAAAGATTTAATCCTCTCAACTTTGGTTCAAAAGTAACTTTATTAAATCTTGCCATGTATCTGGAGGAGGAAGCTGATGCTTCAAAAATTGACCCTAAGGTCTCATCAGCCTCTGTGTACTGTAGAAATGGGGGGCTCATCAAACAGATTGATACTTCTTTCTGATAAAAAACAAATTATCTAATTTTTCAAAAAGAATTTGCCCTGTTACTGGGCCTGCTGAAGATGTTCTTGGTGTCTTAGCAATCTGAATTGCTGCAAAAGTGCTTACCCTCTTGATATATTTTTCATGAGAGAGTAACTTCCCTGATTCTAGCAAGCTGGGGAGCCCTTTGTCCTGCAGGGCCAAGAACCTATTCTGAAACTTGTTTATATCTGCTTGCATATCCTGGATTCTCCTATCTAGGGTTTGGATTAAATTTTTCATTGTTGTGGCTCTTTTGATCAGAGAAATGGTTTCAGTCCTATTACCAATTCC
>APFE031703233.1:0-11377 GCA_000404065.3 Pinus taeda
AAATAATGTTTACTGAAAGGAGTAAGTCAAATTGACATTTTAAATAAACTCCATATAACGTAAATGACTGCCAAGCAATTGTTTAATTTATAAACAAAACCCGGAGATTGACTGAAGCAGCATTGATCTACTTTGCACTTGCATAGCAAATGTAGTTCGAAGGCTAGCTGGCTTGACTTCAGGCTCCGTCCTTAAGGTTATAAATCAAACAAAAAATATATACATATATTTTTAATTACTTTCATCACAATCTTTTACTTTGCCAAAAAAGGTATGCATTTAGTAAATTTCCAAATATAAATTCCTTTGGCAAAATAAGACTGAATTCTTAAATGATAACAACATGTATTAAATTACATAACCAACTCCATATGTTATAAATCAAACCCATAATTTATGGTTCAACTAATAATTAAAAAATAATTTTAAAAATTATCACATGGCAAAATTCGTTTACCATGTTGGTATGTTAATGTATATACCTTTTTTTTTATTTTTAAAACATATGCATACCAATATAAATCAAAAACCCATATAAAATGATAGGTCTCAAAGGATATTGACTTGAAATAAGAATTTTATTTCACATTTGCATTTTTGACTAAACGTGTGATATTCAGATATCGCATGTGATTTCGGCTTCCTAAAAAAATCTTGATTTCACAAAAGTTATGGAACACAACTATCAGGAAATTAACATATAATTCAAAGCTTATTATCCGAAACAAAGTAACAGGATGCCTCTAAATATTTCTCAATCGCCATTCCCTGATCAAGGGGCAATGATGAAATATTGCAGAAATTGGAGGTTTTAAGTTCTCTCCACAGTTCAGTTTGGTAATGACACTGACACCGTTGCATCATCACAAAGACAAGAACCATAAGCCAAAACAGCAACCATCCCCTGACCAGAACCATGATCGGCAGGGGTGGAACCATGAAATAGATTGCATGGAGTGTTTGCCTATCACGGTTCAGGCAGAACGTACAAATCATTTCACAGTTCCACAGTTTCGCCGGCTATAGTGTACCAAAGGAGGGATTTATTTTTAATTCAAACTCAGTAACTCCAGCTGCAGGGCAATGGATTAAGCCTGATCCACTCTCAATTAAAAAATGATTCACAAGGAAGTCTCAATCAATTTGATCTTCCGATTATCCATTTCTAGTAAGGTATTACTGTGTACGCCCTCAATATATACAATATTTGTAAGGGTTTGAGGTTAGGAACAAAACAACGCAAAAAAAATTTGCAGGAACATCTAAAATCCTCTCCATGGGCATGACAATAATTCTGGTCAATTTACAAAAGAGCCAATGTTCGCTGATTACAGGCACTGGTTTAAAAATTGCAGGCAGAACAAGCGCTCTGAGGACCGGACAAGAAGATTTAAGCTAATCTAGAGCCAGATTATCTGCACGCAGTGGCCTACCTAAGACCGGTTTCGGCATAATGAGAACGGGAACCAACAATGGAAACAGCGGAGGCGGTGGTAGCGGTGGCAAAATCAAGGGCAAATTAAAAAAAAAAATAAAAATTCAGCCGAAATGCGCTTTCAATACCAATTGATTTAACACTTACGGTGAGGTCAAAGATAAAGGCTCTAATTATGAAGCAAAAATTCTGAACATGCACTCCAATTTTCGTTCACATAAAAATACGCGGAATATATCAAGGAAGAGGTACACTATTGCTCTGATACCAAATGTAAATCATCTACAGCGATTTTAAATTTTCTAAAGAATCTCAAATCAAAATATATAAGTCTAGGAATACCTCCAGCCATTGATGCTCTTGCCGCATAGTCCACTTGGTTTTTCACTTCAACAACACTCCAGCTTTAATCCAAGCAAAATAAAAATCAGAGAAAATCTGAAGGCACTTCCAAGCTATGCTCTCTCAGCTAGATGGTGTAAGCAACTGAAGGGAATTGAGATACTAGCTTGGGGACCAATAAGATGAATTTATAGCCAAGCTTCCATCAAGCTTCTAATGGCTATGTGTCAGGTGTTCCACCGATCAAGGTGTTCCACAAATCAAGTCAGAGAACTCCAGATGGAGTAATGGACCACTTCAGAAACTCCAACCAGAAAATTAATTAACTGCAGTTAATTTCCTTAATTTAAGGAAACTACTGCAGTTGGTTTCCAAAAATTAAGGAAGGACTGCAGTTTACTGCCATAACTGTAGGCAGCAATTGGAAAACTTTAATGGAGGTTAACAGGATGGTGTGTCAAGGTCATCTGCGACCACTTGGGATTGGGTGTGAAGACAGGGCTGCCATACATTTGGCACAGCAAGGCCAGTAACCCTTTTGTTAATTTGAAGAAAGAGTACAAGGGAATATTCTGGCAAGAGGACATTATTCCATTTTTCCAATCTGCCACAATTCCAAAGGAATGTACCTCTGTCCAGCAATGCTACATTGAGCTGTCAAAGCAGGTAAGGGAGAAACTTGGAGTAATAGATCCGTATTTCCAGAAGCTGGCAGATGCCATGGTCACTTGGATTGAAGCTTGGGATGAGCTCAATCCCACTGCCGACCATGCTTAATTAATTCCGAATGGATCAGCTAAGTCACCCGCGAAGTAGCTGCAAGGATCTCCCACATTAATTACTTGCATTTGTAAGCTCTGAGCAGTAGTGCCTCTTATTATTTTGGCATGAGAATTTTGGTAGATGAATAGTTTATTCAGTTGAGTTGTAGTTGTTACTTGTTTTTTTAATGCAGTTAAATAATGGTAGTGGCTACATTGGCATCCAGAGAAACATTTGTTGGGATGCAATTATTTTTGAGAATCTGCATGCAGTATTTGCATGGATATGTTTTCTATTCGGTTAGATAATAATAGGTCTTACATGGACATCTCGAGAAGCATTCAGTCATTACATGGATAATGCTTGGATGGAGTATCTGCGTGGATGGATGGTTTACGTTTTTCTTGGTGCTGCAATTGCATATTTTATTTGTTTCAGTTATTACATGGATAATGCTTGGATCCAGTATCTGCATGGATCTATTTCTGCCATTGAGATTTAAGTTTTTCTGGGAGTGTAATTCCCGACCGCCGTGTTTATTGAAAAACATAATTAAATGTTCAACACAAAATGAAAATGGATCCAGTATCAATGACAATGACAATGCAATTACATGTGTGATATTTGGATGAGTATCTGCATGGATCTACTTCCGCTATTGAGGTTAGGTTTTCTGTGTGAGTGTAATAAATTGCAGACCGCTGTGTTTGTTGGAAAATTTTGAATGTTTAACGCAAAATGAAAATGGAATATCCTGGAAAATGCAATGACATGTATGTTATTGGATCGAGACTGATGAAATTCAATTTTCGTAAACATGTATGCCGTGACTATTCTATGTGTCGTTGTAAAAGCGTGGTGTTTTAGTAGGGTAACATACCCTAACTGTCATGACAACGTTTTTTTCTCAAAAGACTGTCATGACATAGCCTTCTTTCAATACGTTATGCGCATATTTATGATTTACATAGTTTATGTTTTGTAATATTGATTTGTAGTAGTCTCACCCTTGTTGTGGGTGGTTGTGTATTCCACGAAAAGTTAATTTTTTATTTTTTTTAAAGATGAAAAGTTATTTTTTTCAATGGCATATCATTATTTTGGAGTTTAATTTTGGATTTTACAAAACAAATAAAGATAAAATAAATTGGGAATAATTCTTATTGTATTTAAAAAGTATATATAATTTATTTTTGTTATTTCAGAAGAACTCCCCAACCTGTAGTAATAACTAATACTTTTTTGATGATTTCCAATCTGTCACCATCTTCTTAAGCTTGGTCATAACCAGGGGTTTTGAACTTTGCATTTTTCTGTTCACATATTCCAGATTACTTTAATCACCAATTGAATTGTCACCTCAGATTTTATATATATAGATATATTGGGATTTTTGTTTGCTTTTATATATGGAATTTATATGTTTTAGTTTAAAAATCAAAATCATAACCTCACAAATTTATCATATCACTCATAAAAATTAAAATTAAATATAATAATAATACAATGCACACAACAATTTCCAAATATAACAAGGAAGATTTTATTTTAAAATTAGAATAAATGAGTAAGGTATTCATTTAAATAATACACGCTCCTAATAATAACCAATTAAGACATAATACAATGCACCCGGGAAGATTTTATTTTAGAGTTAAAACTAATGAGTAAGTAGGGTATTCATTTAAATAATACACACTCCCAATGATAATCAATTATAATGGTAATAAATTCAAAGAATGTGCAATCCATACATTTTTTCCCAATTATTTGGTAATTTCACTTATCATATGATTTATTTAGTTAATGTTGGGAACTTTAAATTAGGTCTTATAGGGGTGACTTGTAGGTGTAATGTAAAAATATGTTTAATTTATAATAAGTAAATGATTGGTTGATAAAAAACATTTATATATCGGTTAAGAATAATATAAGGTCGGATTTAGAAAGTTAAAAGTAATAAAAATAATAAAATTCAATTTGTTACATTGTAATTTTGTTTTTCTTAATAAAAATACTAGAAGAAAATCATAATATACATATTACATTAAAGTATACAAAATATATATTAAAAATATTATTTAATATTCATATTCATATAATGTTGAATTATTAATATGAAAATTGAATTAACCACTAAAACTTAATTATTTACTAAACCTTAATTATTTATTAATAAACTTTTTATCTAAGAAATATTATTACATATATTTTTATTCATTATTCAAATTTCAAATAGTTATTTCATATTTTTTATTTCAATATTTAATTCTTATTTCAATGATTATGAAATATTTAGTTATTTGTTTATATAATGATGCTAATTACTAGTATATCTTAATTACATGATTTGCCCTTTTAAATATTGAAATATGAATAGAGTTAAGGGGATTTTTATTAACATGAATAGACTTGATATTGGTGAGTTTCCTGGGTAGTTGTCTAAACTTGAGTTTGTTGAACAAGGTATAGCTAGCATCACTGGTGAGGGTCTCTTTAATTGGTAATTGAAAGGAAATCATAATACAAGAAAACTATGAGAATACAAATGAAAAGAATTTAGTTGATATGGATGTTACAAGTAGTGCACCTATCTTATCATATGTTATCATCTGAAGACATCTTCAAGCTTAAAGTGAATAAGGAATTTGGGAGCAAGAAAATTATTGGAAGCTATTTAACAAACCTGAAGAATCAAAAGAATTGAAAGGAAATTAATGTATAGTTCTGGTTTAGATGCTTGTATAAGAGATCGTTTTAACCAAAGAAATATTACAACCTGTGTTGAGGAAAGGAAACAGAGATTTGGGACTTCACTACTAAGAAAAAAGGGAAAGGTCTGAGATATACAAAACCAAGAAATATTAGAAGATCAACATAGTCTAGAAACAAAACTTGATATCCCTCTGAATGAAAATTCATGTGTTGTGTTCCTATCATCATGGAATAGAAATAGATAGGAAAATCAATGGATAGGGAAGAAAACCGTAATATAGGCACTCACGAAAAAGCCTACAAAAGGATTTCATTTTGACATTTTTTCACGGGTGGCATGAAAAGTTCCAAAGTCTATACAAAAAATCCAATTTAGACAACCTAATCCATTAGAAATCGCAAAGTTTTCGTAGGCAGCAGATGATGCTTCAATAGTGACACCATTATTGATGTGGACATTGATGCACAAGCAAGTTATCAAGGTGAGCATGTTCTTTTATTTTATTTGATGAGTAGATTAAATGGGATGGCCATTACAGGATATCCCATCATAGTTGAGACCTTGGAACATAATTCTAGTCTAGAGGCTACAATTGTAAGGAGTTGAGACTAAATATCTCATCAATGAGAAGTTTTGACCAAAAGAGGAGCATGCGAAGAGACATGTGCTATCAACGGAGATGTTTATAAGGAATTGTTGCAACATGTTGTGGTGTTTCATGCATGCCAAGATGAAAATTTTCATATTATTTCTGAACTCTAACAAGAAGTTTTGGTAGGAACAATAAGGAAATGTCCATGCTAAACTACAATTTTTGCATCATCCCCTATTGGTAATCTGTAGGTTTTGTATAATACTTTGGACCAAGCTTCCTACTAATCTTCCCTATGCCTTTTTAGCAACAGTATTGTATTCTTTGGGAGGCCTGTAGGAAATAATAGATTGGGAGAAAATAATCAAACTTCAATCCAAGGATGGATCATTGCTTAGCTCGTCGGCATCTATTGCGACTCTTTTCATGCGTACAGGGAACAAAAAATGTTTGGAGTTCTTGAATTTCATCTTGAAGAAATTCAAAAACCATGGAATCAAGATAAAAGTATGATTTCAGGAACGCCCTTTTTTATATATATAATTTATAAAAACTGTTAAATGGAGAATTTGTTATTGCACTGCCTTTTCAATATTCACTTGATCTATTTGAACACTTGTGAGTTTTTTATATTTTTGAGAGGCTAGGGATCGATCGCCATTTCAAAGAGGAGATCAAGGATGCATTGGATTATGTTTAAAGGTTTTGTGTCTTTTGTCATTCTAAATAAGTTAGGTTTTCATCATCTCATTAATGCTTGATAATTATTATATCTGCAAATTAACAACCCATTAGCTGCTTGATAATTTTCCATTATCTCCATGTACCTATGGTTTGAAGGCATCTGCAAATTAATCAAATGATATGTGAAAATCCTATTCAAATCATTAATGTTCTCTTTTGAAAACAAATAAAAAAAAGCATAATGAAGAAACACGGACAAAATATTTGAAGCATATTTTCGTTGTTGAGTTGATTCAAATCCTTGGTAGGTTTATAAATCAAATATCTCAATCGTTTCATCTACGAAAGGTTGATGTAGAATTGGAACTGCGTCCTTTAAGGAAAAACAAGCTTTTAAATGTTCGCAAACTAAGTTTGGTTTTATGTTTCCAAATTAAAGAATGGTCAGTGAATATAATCCAATAACTTATTGTTTCAATGAATCATTATTTTAAGTGCACAAAGCACTGTTGATACACATGATACCACTATTTCTAGTCAGTGAAAACAAATTCCCTCCCTTCGATTACATCATGCTTAGTCATAACATAGACATGGTATAAAGCATAAGTGGATCAAGATCTTACATTTGATAGCATTTCATCCTCATTTCCCAAAAAGTACAGAAATTCCCTTATTATAGTGAAGTTGAATTTCACCCCCTCTGTTCTCCTTCTGTTGATTTCCATAACGACATCATGTACATGTACGACAATGACTATCCCATTTGTCCCTTTGGCCACAAGTGCTCTACCTTGTAGCCTATCCATAACAGTCCTTCCCACGATATCCGCTACCATGTCCCACTCCCAACCTACGAAAAATGAAAAAAGGTTGAGGAATGGATCTTTGCACTCCCTAGGAAACTTGTGAAAATAGAAGATGTAAGACTCTAGCATTTACCAAACTATTTACTCTCCAATTTGTCTACTTCTATCACATCACTAAATTTTTCTTTCTCTTTGGCAAAAGAGAACTCCTGTGCTACCAAGGTTAGCATTAATGGAATTCCACAACATTTCTGTATCATGTGATGGAGTTGACGACTCGATTTTCCTTGCATTCCATGAGGAACTGCTCTGCTAATAGACTCTCTATTGCCGCAGGAGAGATGTCTCTCATACAATACCCTTTGGGACATGTGTGTCCATTTGGCATACTCTACACATTTATGTCACGTGTAGCCACAAGCAACCTTACATAGAGGGAGGTTGTCACTTCAACATACTGCTCAACTTCTGATATCCTTCCTCATGAGCTTGGATCCAAGGCCTCAATTACCAATATACATTGTGACATTGATACATTAATGGGTTGGCAGTATATGAAATGAAATGAAATGATATTTTAACATCCATGAGACTAAAAATAGTCTATGGGACCATTAGTTCCCAATTCTTCGCTTTTTCCAATTCAATCATTTTCTTATTCAAACTGACGATGAGTTGGCCCAACCTTCCAATAATCCCCTTGCTGAAAGGACAATGCCAAGAAACCGATGCTAACGTATTCCCATAACTTTCTTTGATGTCTTTGAACCCATCAAATTCCAAAGTGAAATGCTTTTCCACTTCCACTGCCCCAGACGTGAAAAATGTACACACCTGTAATTCCCAAGCTTCTTTAGATCTTTTCCACCATCCTATTTCACACTGAAGTTTATGTGAGTTGGCGATTAATTGAGAAATAATAACCTTTTCCCTCCATGGAATGCTAGCTCTAATGTACTCCTTTTGTTGGAGATTACACATAGGGTTGAATTCCTCAATGTAGTACTTCTTCTTTCTACCCAACTCTTTTCCCCATACCCGTTTACGAAACTTGTCCATAACGAAATTATTTAGCTCCTTTCTATTTGTGGGACAGACATTGAGGTAGATATTCAGTTTTTGCATCCATGTGTGGTTTTGCCTCATCCATGTTTTCTTTCTTTCACTCATGCCTTCATTGAAAATAACATTAAGCCATCTACCTACTCCCATTTGCTCAATTCTTTTAAGATATATTTTGAGTTGCACCGTGGCAATTGCTTCGATGGGAGTTACTCCTGTTTCACTCAACATTATCTCATAAGGTACCAAACTTTTTATTGATAACTTGCTCATGATCGAGCATTTTTTATTTTCTCAATTTGTTTCCATTTTAAGACGGGAGTGTTGCCAACCTCTAATTCACATCCATATAGCATCATTGGACAAACTAGGATTCAAAAAATCACTTTAACTGTTTTGAAGAGAATATAATGCTTTCCACCCTCCATAAATTCTCTTCTTTCTGCGGTCCTCCCAATTTTATTTTTTTTTTGAAATCAATCCCAAGGTACTTGTACTCATTTGCTTCTTCAAGAATTTTCCCTTGAAAGAAGAATGTACATTGGCTCTGCTTCCTTTTGTTAGAGAAAATCATTATTTTGGTCTTGCTAATATTGACTTGCATCCCCACTCCTCTATAAAAATGCTCCAGGGCATATAAGTGCATCTACAATCCATGGGCCAATTTAGAAATCAAAACAAGATCTTCAACATATAAAAGAAGTTTTATCACAAAATCCCCCAACCGAACACCATCTCCACCTTGCAGATTTAGCCACTCTTCAAGTTTATCAATACATAAACCAAAAAGAATAGGGGATAGAGTGCTACCTTTCTTGACTCGAATGTCACTTCTAAAGCTTTCTGAAATACCCATTGAGGTTCTAATTTTGACTTTCACCTCTTCATAAAGTCTATGGACAACGGATCTATAATGTGAATGAATTTCAAGCTCTTCCATTCTACACCACAACTTATCTCTAGGGACTGTGTGAAATGCCTTTTTGAAGTCCACAAAGAAGTAGAATACTTCTTCTTTGTCCCCCTAAACCTTTTCAATAATGTGTCTCAATGTGATACCATGATCCACTATAGAATGCTTCGGCCTAAAACCTGCTTGTCCTTCTGACCTCATTTCTTTTACTTCTGCCCACTTACGGATTCTATTTTCTACCATGTTACTGAAAAGATTTGCAAACAAAGGATTGATCATAATGGTTCAATAATTGGAAGGATTATTAATGCCTCCAGTTTTAAAAAGGGGTATTGCTAGTCTAGTTGTCCATTCCCTTGGGAGACCTTGTTGAATGATGTTATTGAATATTTCCATGATGTGTGGTGCAAGAGTGTTCATTCCTCATTTTAGATACTATGCTTGTAGATCAACCAAGTCCTTTGTCTTTCATGTTTTCAGCTTCTTAATTCCAATCTCCGCGGCCTATAACATGGAAAGCTTTGCAGTTGTGTTCATGCAAATTAATTACCTATCATCTAATTGTCAACCCGGGAGTTTCATAAAACTTTTGAAGCGTGCGTGCCCTATATATGCTAGAAATTAACTTTCAATTTAGATCAATATAACTACGAAACCAAATAACGACAGACCAAATTCACCTATTCAAATTCAACAATCAATTCAAAAGAAATTATAGTACAATTATAGTACATCACATGGAATTGAAATCTTAATCCATCACACTTGTAGGATTTGAAATCTTAATCTACCACACTTGCAAGAAGGAAATCTTAATCTACCACACTTGCCAGAATTGAAATTGCATGAAATGAAATCTACTCTAAGGGATCATGTGTGCATTATCATATCAGGATCCTATGAAATGAATAATCAAAACCATATGAGATGAAATGAAATAAAAAACAAACATTCTTAACCTCTCACACAGGAAAAGATATGAAAGAAGATAAAAAACAATCACACTTAACCTCTCACACAGGAAAAGATATGAAGGAAATAAATCTTAATCTATGAAAAAAAAAAAATCTCACACATTATAGGTGGCCAATCCAAAAGCATGAGAGATGGCAAGTTGAGAGGCTCCCAATGCAAGCATTACCAAAAAGAGGTGAACATCACTCGTGATCATGGTGCTAAATCTAAATTCCATTCAAACATGAGTAATCTTAACTTGAACACCCGAGTATCTCCAATTTTACACATGCCTTTGAAAGGAGGAGGCTCTCCTATTTATACAAAAACATAAGAAGCTACCTCATTAATGGAGGTCCATTATTCTATCCCTAGATCCCTATAAAATCTCATAGATTTACAACTCAAATAGGTAATGATGAGACACATGTCCTCTTTGACCTTTATCCAAATATTCTTCCATATCTTGAAGGGAATTCGAATTTGAGCATTGTAGGCCACATAAGGGTACCTTGGAAGCTTCCAAATGACCTACACATGTCATGAAACTGAAGCCACTTTTAAGTATTAGAAGGTATATGTCATTTTTTAAAGTTTCAATAATAAATTCACTTAAAATACTAGAAATCATTAGCTTTTGGAAAACACAAAGGTAACCCCATGTAATCATGAAAATGGAGGCTAATGAAATATTATATGTTATGGAGTTGCGACATGTGAGTTAAATGGTGGCAATAAAGGTGAAAGTGGATGATATTTTGAAGACATTTTGGAGACTCTACATACCCCAAACTGGCGTTATTGCATGTCCTCATGCAATCTACTACATTTCTTAATCATGATTTACTTTTGAATGAGTTTGGTTTCTATCAATTGTCCTTAAACTTTGCATTTGACAATTTCATTTCTTTTTGCAAAGTATTCCTTATCATACGTTGAATTGCAACATGTTTGGTTGGTGCTTGTGTGACAACCAAATCCTAATTGGTATTTGCTCTTGTGTACCAATACCTTGTTTCCTTTTGGCAAAACGAGTTTCACTGAACATATTTAAGAATGCATCTTTAAATCAGCCATATAATATGCTCATCATTTAGGCATTTATTTG
>APFE031703233.1:12638-32638 GCA_000404065.3 Pinus taeda
CACGCTCCTAATAATAACAATTATAATGGTAATAAATTCAAAGAATGTGCAATCCATACATTTTTTCCCAATTATTTGGTAATTTCACTTATCATATGATTTATTTAGTTAATGTTGGGAACTTTAAATTAGGTCTTATAGGGGTGACTTGTAGGTGTAATGTAAAAATATGTTTAGTTTATAATAAGTAAATGATTGGTTGATAAAAAACATTTATATATCGGTTAAGAATAATATAAGGTCGGATTTAGAAAGTTAAAAGTAATAAAAATAATAAAATTCAATTTGTTACATTGTAATTTTGTTTTTCTTAATAAAAATACTAGAAGAAAATCATAATATACATATTACATTAAAGTATACAAAATATATATTAAAAATATTATTTAATATTCATATTCATATAATGTTGAATTATTAATATGAAAATTGAATTAACCACTAAAACTTAATTATTTACTAAACCTTAATTATTTATTAATAAACTTTTTATCTAAGAAATATTATTACATATATTTTTATTCATTATTCAAATTTCAAATAGTTATTTCATATTTTTTATTTCAATATTTAATTCTTATTTCAATGATTATGAAATATTTAGTTATTTGTTTATATAATGATGCTAATTACTAGTATATCTTAATTACATGATTTGCCCTTTTAAATATTGAAATATGAATAGAGTTAAGGGGATTTTTATTAACATGAATAGACTTGATATTGGTGAGTTTCCTGGGTAGTTGTCTAAACTTGAGTTTGTTGAACAAGGTATAGCTAGCATCACTGGTGAGGGTCTCTTTAATTGGTAATTGAAAGGAAATCATAATACAAGAAAACTATGAGAATACAAATGAAAGAATTTAGTTGATATGGATGTTACAAGTAGTGCACCTATCTTATCATATGTTATCATCTGAAGACATCTTCAAGCTTAAAGTGAATAAGGAATTTGGGAGCAAGAAAATTATTGGAAGCTATTTAACAAACCTGAAGAATCAAAAGAATTGAAAGGAAATTAATTTATAGTTCTGGTTTAGATGCTTGTATAAGAGATCGTTTTAACCAAAGAAATATTGCAACCTGTGTTGAGGAAAGGTAATAGAGATTTGGGACTTCACTACTAAGAAAAAAGGGAAAGGTTTGAGATATACAAAACCAAGAAATATTAGAAGATCAACATAGTCTAGAAACAAAACTTGATATCCCTTTGAATGAAAATTCATGTGTTGTGTTCCTATCATCATGGAATAGAAATAGATAGGAAAATCAATGGATAGGGAAGAAAAACGTAATATAGGCACTCACGAAAAAGCCTACAAAAGGATTTCACTTTGACATTTTTTCACAGGTGGCATGAAAATTTCCAAAGTCTATACAAAAAATGCAATTTAGACAACCTAATCCATTAGAAATCGCAAAGTTTTCGTAGGCAGCAGATGATGCTTCAATAGTGACACCATTATTTGATGTGGACATTGATGCACAAGCAAGTTATCAAGGTGAGCATGTTCTTTTATTTTATTTGATGAGTAGATTAAATGGGATGGCCATTACAGGATATCCCATCATAGTTGAGACCTTGGAACATAATTCTAGTCTAGAGGCTACAATTGTAGGGAGTTGAGACTAAATATCTCATCAATGAGAAGTTTTGACCAAAAGAGGAGCATGCGAAGAGACATGCGCTATCAACGGAGATGTTTATAAGGAATTGTTGCAACATGTTGTGGTGTTTCATGCATGTCAAGATGAAAATTTTCATATTATTTCTGAACTCTAACAATAAGTTTAGGTAGGAACAATAAGGAGATGTCCATGCTAACCTACAATTTTTGCATCATCCCCTATTGGTAATATGTAGGTTTTGTATAATACTTTGGACCAAGCTTCCTAGTAGTCTTCCCTATGCCTTTTCAGCAACATTACTATATTCTTTGGGAGGCCTGCAAGAAACAATAGATTGGGAGAAAATAATCAAACTTCAATCCAAGGATGGATCATTGCTCAGCTCGTTGGCATCTATTGCGGCTTTTTGCATGCGTACAGGGAACAAAAAATGTTTGGAGTTCTTGAATTTCATCTTGAAGAAATTCAAAAACCATGGAATCAAGATGAAAGTATGATTTCAGGATCACCCTTTTTTATATATATAATTTGTAAAAACTGTTAAATGGAGAATTTGTTATTGCACTGCCTTTTCAATATTCGCTTGATCTATTTGAATGCCTGTGAGTTTTTTATATTTTTGAGAGGCTAGGGATCGATCGCCATTTCAAAGAGTAGATCAAGGACGCATTGGATTATGTTTAAAGGTTTTGTTTCTTTTGTCATTCTAAATAAGTCAGGTTTTCATCATCTCATTAATGTTTGATAATTATTATATCTGAAAATTAACAACCCATTAGCTGCTTGATAATTTTCCATTATCTCCATGTACCTATGGTTTGAAGGCATCTGCAAATTAATCAAATGATATGTGAAAATCCTATTCAAATCATTAATGTTCTCTTTTGAAAATAAATAAAAAAAAAGCACAATGAAGAAACACGGACAAAATATTTGAAGTATATTTTAGTTGTTGAGTTGATTCAAATCCTTGGTAGGTTTATAAATCAAATATCTCAATCGTTTCATCTACGAAACGTTGATGTAGAATTGGAACTGCGTCCTTTAAGAAAAAACAAGCTTTTAAATGTTCGCATACTAAGTTTGGTTTTATGTTTCCAAATGCAAGAATGGTCAGTGAAATATAATCCAATAACTTATTGTTTCAATGAATCATTATTTTAAGTGCACAAAGCACTGTTGATACACATGATACCACTATTTCAGGTCAATGAAAACAAATTCCCTCCCTTCGATTACATCATGCTTAGTCATAACATAGACATGGTATAAAGCATAAGTGGATCAAGATCATACATTTGATATCATTTCATCCTCATTTCCCAAAAAGTACAGAAATTCCCTTATTATAGTGAAGTTGAATTTCACCCCCTCTGTTCTCCTTCTGTTGATTTCCATAACGACATCATGTACATGTACGACAATGACTATCCCATTTTTCCCTTTGGTCACAAGTGCTCTACCTTGTAGCCTATCCATAACAGTCCTTCCCACAATATCTGCTACCATGTCCCACTCCCAACCTACGAAAAATGAAAAAATCTTGAGGAATGGATCTTTGCACTCCCTAGGAAACTTGTGAAAATAGAAGATGTAAGACTCTAGCTTTTACCAAACTATTTACTCTCCAATTTGTCTACTTCTATCACATCACTAAATTTTTCTTTCTCTTTGGCAAAAGAGAACTCCTGTGCTACCAAGGTTAGCATTAATGGAATTCCACAACATTTTTGTATCATGTGATGGAGTTGACGACTTGATTTTCCTTGCATTCCATGAGGAACTACTCTGCTAATAGACTCTTTATTGACACAGGAGAGATGTCTCTCATACAATACCCTTTGGGACGTGTGTGTCCATTTGGCATACTCTACACATTTATGTCACGTGTAGCCACAAGCAACCTTACGTAGAGGAAGGTTGTCACTTCAACATACTGCTCAACTTCTGATATCCTTCCTCGTGAGCTTGGATCCAAGGCCTCAACTACCAATATATATTGTGACATTGATACATTAATGGGTTGGCAGTATATGAAATGAAATGAAATGATAGCTTAACATCCATGAGACTAAAAATAGTCTATGGGACCATTAGTTCCCAATTCTTCGCTTTTTGCAATTCAATCATTTTCTTATTCAAACTGACGATGAGTTGGCCCAACCTTCCAATAATCCCCTTGCTGAAAGGACAATGCCAACAAACCGATGCTAACGTATTCCCATAACATTCTTTGATGTCTTTGAACGCATCAAATTCCAAAGTGAAATGCTTTTCCACTTCCACTGTCCCAGATGTGAAAAATATACACAACTGTTCTTCCCAAGCTTCTTTAGTTCTTTTCCACCATCCTATTTCACACTGAATTTTATGTGAGTTGGCTATTAATTGAGAAATAAGAACCTTTTCCCTCCACAGAATGCTAGCTCTAATGTACTCCTTTTGTTGGAGATTGCACATAGGGTTGAATTCCTCAATGTAGTACTTCTTCTTTCTACCCAACTCTTTTCCCCATACCCGTTTACGAAACTTGTCCATAATGAAATTATTTAGCTCCTTTCTATTTGTGGGACAGACATTGAGGTAGATATTCAATTTTTGCATCCATGTGTGGTTTTGCCTCATCCATGTTTTCTTTCTTTCACTCATGCCTTCATTGAAAATAACATTAAGCCATCTACCTACTCTCATTTGCTCAATTCTTTTAAGATATATTTTGAGTTGCACCGTGGCAATTGCTTCGATGGGAGTTACTCCTGTTTCACTCAACATTATCTCATAAGGTACCGAACTTTTTTATTTTTAACTTGCTCATGATCGAGCATTTTTTATTTTCTCAATTTGTTTCCATTTTAAGACAGGAGTGTTGCCAACCTACAATTCAAATCCATATAGCATCACTGGGCAAACTAAGAGTCAAAAAATCACTTTAACTGTTTTGAAGAGAATATAATGCTTTCCAACCTCCTGAAATTCTCTTCTTTCTGCGGTCCTCCCAATTAATTTTTTTTTTGAAATCAATCCCGAGGTACTTGTACTCATTTGCTTCTTCAAGAATGTTGCCTTGAAAGAAGAATGTACATTGGCTCTACTTCCTTTTGTTAGAGAAAATCATTATTTTGGTCTTGCTAATATTGACTTGCATCCCCACTCCTCTATAAAAATGCTCAAGGGCATATAAGTGCATCTACAATCCATGGGCCAATTTAGAAATCAAAACAAGATCTTCAGCTAAAAGAAGTTTTATCACAAAATACCCCAACCGAACACCATCTCCACCTTGCAGATTTAGCCACTCTTCAAGTTTATCAATATATAAACCAAAAAGAATAGGGGATAGAGTGCTACCTTTCTTGACTCCAATGTCACTTCTAAAGCTTTTTGAAATACCCATTGAGGTTCCAATTTTGACTTTCACCTCTTCATAAAGTCTGTGGACAACAGATCTATAATGTGAATGAATTTCAAGCTCTTCCATTCTACACCACAACTTATCTCTAGGGACTGTGTGAAATGCCTTTTTGAAGTCCACAAAGAAGTAGAATACTTCTTCTTTGTCCCCCTAAACCTTTTCAATAATGTGTCTCAATGTGATACCATGATCCACTATAGAATGCTTCGGCCTAAAACCTGCTTGTCCTTCTGCCCTCTTTTCTTTTACTTCTGCCCACTTACGGATTCTATTTTCTACCATGTTACCGAAAAGATTTGCAAACAAAGGATTGATCATAATGGTTCTATAATTGGAAGGATTATTAATGCCTCCAGTTTTAAAAAGGGGTATTGCTAGTCTAGTTGTCCATTCCCTTGGGAGACCTTGTTGAATGATGTTATTAAATATTTCCATGATGTGTGGTGCAAGAATGTTCATTCCCCATTTTAGATACTATGCTTGTAGATCAACCAAGTCCTTTGCCTTTCATGTTTTTAGCTTCTTAATTCCAATCTCCGCGGCCTATAACATGGAAAGCTTTGTAGTTGTGTTGACGCAAATTAATTACCTATCATCTAATTGTCACCCTGGGAGTTTCGTAAAACTTTTGAAGCATGCGTTCCCTATATATGCTAGAAATTAACTTTCAATTTAGATCAATATAAATACGAAACCAAATAACGACAGAACAAATTCACCTATTCAAATTCAACAATCAATTCAAAAGAAATTATAGTACAATTATAGTACATCACATGGAATTGAAATCTTAATCCATCACACTTGTAGGATTTGATATCTTAATCTACCACACTTGCAATAATGAAATCTTAATCTACCACACTTGTCAGAATTGAAATTGCATGAAATGAAATCTACTCTAAGGGATCATGTGTGCATTATCATATCAAGATCCTATGAAATGAATAATCAATACCACATGAGATGAAATGAAATAAAAAACAATCATTCTTAACCTCTCACACAGGAAAAGATATGAAAGAAGATAAAAAACAAATCAGGATTGAGAGCAAAAGTCCTTTGGGGTTGTGGAAGATTGGGTTGTGTGTATTTCATTTTCTTTCATTTCTTGTTTCTTGGCACGTAGGTCAGTTGATCCAGTAACAATGGCAGTTTCGACTTCGAGTGCTGCGACCCCAATCCTGACGGAGGAGCTGGACATAGTGATACCCACAATCCGGAACTTGGATTTCTTGGAGATGTGGAGGCCATTCTTTGAGCCCTATCACCTCATCATTGTGCAGGATGGCGATCCGTCGAAGACCATCAGTGTGCCTCAGGGTTTCGATTACGAACTTTACAACAGAAATGATATCGAGAGGATCCTCGGCCCCAAGGCCTCCTGCATCTCTTTCAAGGACAGTGCCTGCCGTTGCTTCGGCTACCTGGTCTCTAAGAAGAAATACATCTTTACTATTGACGATGACTGCTTCGTTGCCAAGGATCCCTCCGGCAATGACATCAATGCTCTCCAGCAGCACATCATGAATTTGCTCTCCCCTTCAACTCCATTCTTTTTCAATACACTGTATGATCCATACAGACAGGGTGCAGATTTTGTACGTGGGTACCCCTTCAGCCTTCGCCATGGAACACCCACTGCAGTTTCTCATGGCCTCTGGATGAATATCCCTGATTACGATGCCCCAACACAGCTTGTCAAACCTTCCGAACGCAACACCAGATATGTTGATGCAGTTTTGACAATTCCAAAGGGTACGCTTTTCCCCATGTGTGGCATGAATTTGGCCTTCAATCGGGACTTGATTGGCCCTGCCATGTATTTTGGCTTGATGGGTGATGGCCAGCCTATTGGTCGCTATGACGATATGTGGGCAGGATGGTGTGTCAAGGTCATCTGCGACCACTTGGGATTGGGTGTGAAGACAGGGCTGCTATACATTTGGCACAGCAAGGCCAGTAACCCTTTTGTTAATTTGAAGAAAGAATACAAGGGAATATTCTGGCAAGAGGACATTATTCCATTTTTCCAATCTGCCACAATTCCAAAGGAATGTACCTCTGTCCAGCAATGCTACATTGAGCTGTCAAAGCAGGTAAGGGAGAAACTTGGAGTAATAGATCCGTATTTCCAGAAGCTGGCAGATGCCATGGTCACTTGGATTGAAGCTTGGGATGAGCTCAATCCCACTGCCGACCATGCTTAACTAATTCCGAATGGATCAGCTAAGTCACCCGCGAAGTAGCTGCAAGGATCTCCCACATTAATTACTTGCATTTGTAAGCTCTGAGCAGTAGTGCCTCTTATTATTTTGGCATGAGAATTTTGGTAGATGAATAGTTTATTCAGTTGAGCTGTAGTTGTTACTTGTTTTTTTTAATGCAGTTAAATAATGGTAGTGGCTACATTGACATCCAGAGAAACATTTGTTGGGATGCAATTATTTTTGAGAATCTGCATGCAGTATCTGCATGGATATGTTTTCGTTTCGGTTAGATAATAATAGGTCTTACATGGACATCTCGAGAAGCATTCAGTCATTACATGGATAATGCTTGGATGGAGTATCTGCGTGGATGGATGGTTTACGTTTTTCTTGGTGCTGCAATTGCATATTTTATTTGTTTCAGTTATTACATGGATAATGCTGGGATCTATTTCTGCCATTGAGATTTAAGTTTTTCTGGGAGTGTAATTCCCGACCGCCGTGTTTATTGAAAAACATAATTAAATGTTCAACACAAAATGAAAATGGATCCAGTATCAATGACAATGACAATGCAATTACATGTGTGATATTTGGATGAGTATCTGCATGGATCTACTTCCGCTATTGAGGTTAGGTTTTCTGTGTGAGTGTAATAAATTGCAGACCGCTGTGTTTGTTGGAAAATTTTGAATGTTTAACGCAAAATGAAAATGGAATATCCTGGAAAATGCAATGACATGTATGTTATTGGATCGAGACTGATGAAATTCAATTTTCGTAAACATGTATGCCGTGACTATTCTATGTGTCGTTGTAAAAGCGTGGTAACTGTCATGACAACGTTTTTTTCTCAAAAGACTGTCATGACATAGCCTTCTTTCAATACGTTATGCGCATATTTATGATTTACATAGTTTATGTTTTGTAATATTGATTTGTAGTAGTCTCACCCTTGTTGTGGGTGGTTGTGTATTCCAGGAAAAGTTAATTTTTTATTTTTTTTTAAGATGAAAAGTTTTTTTTTTTTCAATGGCATATCATTATTTTGCAGTTTAATTTTGGATTTTATAAAACAAATAAAGATAAAAGAAATTGGGAATAATTCTTATTGTATTTAAAAAGTATATATAATTTTTTTTTGTTATTTCAGAAGAACTCCCCAACCTGTAGTAATAACTAATACTTTTTTGATGATTTCCAATCTGTCACCATCTTCTTAAGCTTGGTCATAACCAGGGGTTTTGAACTTTGCATTTTTCTGTTCACATATTCCAGATTACTTTAATCACCAATTGAATTGTCACCTCAGATTTTATATATATAGATATATTGGGATTTTTGTTTGCTTTTATATATGGAATTTATATGTTTTAGTTTAAAAATCAAAATCATAACCTCACAAATTTATCATATCACTCATAAAAATTAAAATTAAATATAATAATAATACAATGCACACAACAATTTCCAAATATAACAAGGAAGATTTTATTTTTAAATTAGAATAAACGAGTAAGGTATTCATTTAAATAATACACCTCATATTATTTCTGAACTCTAACAAGAAGTTTTGGTAGGAACAATAAGGAGATGTCCATGCTAACCTACAATTTTTGCATCATCCCCTATTGGTAATCTGTAGGTTTTGTATAATACTTTGGACCAAGCTTCCTACTAATCTTCCCTATGCCTTTTCAGCAACATTACTGTATTCTTTGGGAGGCCTGCAAGAAACAATAGATTGGGAGAAAATAATCAAACTTCAATCCATAGATGGATCATTGCTCAGCTCGTCGGCATCTATTGCGGCTCTTTTCATGCGTACAGGGAACAAAAAAATGTTTGGAGTTCTTGAATTTCATCTTGAAGAAATTCAAAAACCATGGAATCAAGATGAAAGTATGATTTCAGGAACGCCCTTTTTTATATATATATAATTTGTAAAAACTATTAAATGGAGAATTTGTTATTGCACTGCCTTTTCAATATTCGCTTGATCTATTTGAACACTTCTGATTTTTTTATATTTTTGAGAGGCTAGGGATCGATCGCCATTTCAAAGAGGAGATCAAGGACGCATTGGATTATGTTTAAAGGTTTTGTGTCTTTTGTCATTCTAAATAAGTCAGGTTTTCATCATCTCATTAATGTTTGATAATTATTATATCTGCAAATTAACAACCCATTAGCTGCTTGATAATTTTCCATTATCTCCATGTACCTAAGGTTTGAAGGCATCTGCAAATTAATCAAATGATATGTGAAAATCCTATTCAAATCATTAATGTTCTCTTTTGAAAATAAATAAAAAAAAGCACAATGAAGAAACACGGACAAAATATTTGAAGTATATTTTCGTTGTTGAGTTGATTCAAATCCTTGGTAGGTTTATAAATCAAATATCTCAATCGTTTCATCTGCGAAAGGTTGATGTAGAATTGGAACTGCGTCCTTTAAGAAAAAACAAGCTTTTAAATGTTCGCATAGTAAGTTTGGTTTTATGTCTCCAAATGAAAGAATGGTGAGTGAAATATAATCCAATAACCTATTGTTTCAATGAATCATTATTTTAAGTGCACAAAGCACTGTTGATACACATGATACCATTATTTCTAGTCAGTGAAAACAAATTCCCTCCCTTCGATTACATCATGCTTAGTCATAACATAGACATGGTATAAAGCATAAGTGGATCAAGATCTTACATTTGATAGCATTTCATCCTCATTTCCCAAAAAGTACAGAAATTCCCTTATTATAGTGAAGTTGAATTTCACCCCCTCTGTTCTCCCTCTGTTGATTTCCATAACGACATCATGTACATGTACGACAATGACTATCCCATTTGTCCCTTTGGTCACAAGTGCTCTACCTCGTAGCCTATCCATAACAGTCCTTCCCACGATATCCGCTACCATGTCCCACTCCCAACCTACGAAAAATGAAAAAAATTTGAGGAATGGATCCTTACACTCCCTAGGAAACTTGCGAAAAGAGAAGATGTAAGACTCTATCTTTTACCAAAGTATTTACTCTCCAATTTGTTTACTTCTTTCACATCACTAAAGTTTTCTTTCTCTTTGGCACAAGAGAGCTCCTGTGCTACCAAGGTTAGCATTAATGGAATTCCACAACATTTTTGTATCATGTGATGGAGTTGACGACTCGATTTTCCTTGCATTCCATGAGGAACTTCTCTGCTAATAGACTCTCTATCACCGCAGGAGAGATGTCTCTCATACAATACCCTTTGGGATGTGTGTGTCCATTTGGCATACTCTACACATTTATGTCACGTGTAGCCACAAGCAACCTTACGTAGAGGAAGGTTGTCACTTCAACATACTGCTCAACTTCTGATATCCTTCCTCGTGAGCTTGGATCCAAGGCCTCAACTACCAATATATATTGTGACATTGATACATTAATGCGTTGGCAGTATATGAAATGAAATGAAATGATATTTTAACATCCATGAGACTAAAAATAGTCTATGGGACCATTAGTTCCCAATTCTTCGCTTTTTGCAATTCAATCATTTTCTTATTCAAACTGACGATGAGTCGGCCCAACCTTCCAATAATCCCCTTGCTGAAAGGACAATGCCAAGAAACCGATGCTAACGTATTCCCATAACTTTCTTTGATGTCTTTGAATGCATCAAATTCCAAAGTGAAATTCTTTTCCACTTCCACTGCCCCAGACGTGAAAAATATACACACCTGTTCTTCCCAAGCTTCTTTAGGTCTTTTCCACCATCCTATTTCACACTGAATTTTATGTGAGTTGGCTATTAATTGAGAAATAAGAACCTTTTCCCTCCACGGAATGCTAGCTCTAATGTACTCCTTTTGTTGGAGATTACACATAGGGTTGAATTCCTCAATGTAGTACTTCTTCTTTCTACCCAACTCTTTTCCCCATACCCGTTTACGAAACTTGTCCATAACGAAATTATTTAGCTCCTTTCTATTTGTGGGACAGACATTGAGGTAGATATTCAGTTTTTGCATCCATGTGTGGTTTTGCCTCATCCATGTTTTCTTTCTTTCACTCATGCCTTCATTGAAAATAACATTAAGCCATCTACCTACTCCCATTTGCTCAATTCTTTTAAGATATATTTTGAGTTGCACCGTGGCAATTGCTTCGATGGGAGTTACTCCTGTTTCACTCAACATTATCTCATAAGGTACCGAACTTTTTATTTTTAACTTGCTCATGATCAAGCATTTTTTATTTTCTCAATTTGTTTCCATTTTAAGACGGGAGTGTTTCCAACCTATAATTCACATCCATATAGCATCATTGGACAAACTAGGAGTCAAAAAATCACTTTAACTGTTTTGAAGAGAATATAATGCTTTCCACCCTCCGGAAATTCTCTTCTTTCTGCTGTCCTCCCAATTAATTTTTTTTTTTAAATCAATCCCGAGGTACTTGTACTCATTTGCTTCTTCAAGAATGTTGCCTTGAAAGAATAATGTACATTGGCTCTGCTTCCTTTTGTTAGAGAAAATCATTATTTTGGTCTTGCTAATATTGACTTGCATCCCCACTCCTCTATAAAAACGCTCAAGGGCATATAAGTGCATCTACAATCCATGGGCCAATTTAGAAATCAAAACAAGATCTTCAGCATATAAAAGAAGTTTTATCACAAAATCCCCCAACTGAACACCATCTCCACCTTGCAGATTTAGCCACTCTTCAAGTTTATCAATATATAAACAAAAAAGAACAGGGGATAGAGTGCTACCTTTCTTGACTCCAATGTCACTTCTAAAGCTTTCTGAAATACCCATTGAGGTTCTAATTTTGACTTTCACCTCTTCATAAAGTCTATGGACAACGGATCTATAATGTGAATGAATTTCAAGCTCTTCCATTCTACACCACAACTTATCTCTAGGGACTGTGTGAAATGCCTTTTTGAAGTCCAAAAAGAAGTAGAATACTTCTTCTTTGTCCCCCTAAACCTTTTCAATAATGTGTCTCAATGTGATACCATGATCCACTATAGAATGCTTCGGCCTAAAACCTGCTTGTCCTTCTGCCCTCTTTTCTTTTACTTCTGCCCACTTACAGATTCTATTTTCTACCATGTTACCGAAAAGATTTGCAAACAAAGGATTGATCATAATGGTTCTATAATTGGAAGGATTATTAATGCCTCCAGTTTTAGAAAGGGGTATTGCTAGTCTAGTTGTCCATTCCCTTGGGAGACCTTGTTGAATGATGTTATTGAATATTTCCATGATGTGTGGTTCAAGAGTGTTCATTCCCCATTTTAGATACTATGCTTGTAGATCAACCAAGTCCTTTGTCTTTCATGTTTTCAGCTTCTTAATTCCAATCTCTGCGGCCTATAACATGGAAAGCTTTGTAGTTGTGTTGACGCAAATTAATTACCTATCATCTAATTGTCAACTCGGGAGTTTCGTAAAACTTTTGAAGTATGCGTGCCCTATATATGCTAGAAATTAACTTTCAATTTAGATCAATATAACTACGAAACCAAATAACGACAGACCAAATTCACTTATTCAAATTCAACAATCAATTCAAAAGAAATTATAGTACAATTATAGTACATCACATGGAATTGAAATCTTAATCCATCACACTTGTAGGATTTGAAATCTTAATTTGCCACACTTGCAAGAAGGAAATCTTAATCTACCACACTTGCCAGAATTGAAATTGCATGAAATGAAATCTACTCTAAGGGATCATGTGTGCATTATCATATCAGGATCCTATGAAATGAATAATCAAAACCGCATGAGATGAAATGAAATAAAAAACAATCATTCTCAACCTCTCACAAAGGAGGCCACATAGGCTCTATAACAGGATCATGTATGTTGTATTAATGCGGTTCCTGTGAACCAGAACAGTTTCATTATACTTCTAGCTGCAATTTCAGGTCCACTGGCTGCGTTTTCTTGGTGTTGTTTTGAGCAGGTTGATTATTGGTCCCTCTCATTTTTTATCCCTGTTCTTGAAATGGGAAAGTCTTATAAGCTGGATACCGCTTTTATGGTGGTTTGATGATGTATATCAGAAAAATGTAAAACTTTTTATTCTCTTAATAAAAAGTTTTTTGACTTTTTTCTCCGGAAAAAAACCTCTCACACAGGAAAAGATATGAAAGAAGATAAAAAACAATCACTCTTAACCTCTCACACAGGAAAAGATATGAAGGAAATAAATCTTAATCTATGAAAAACAATAAATCTCACACATTATAGGTGGCCAATCCAAAAGCATGAGAGATGGTGAGTTGAGAGGCTCCCAATGCAAGCATTACCAGAAAGAGGTGAACATCACTCGTGATCATGTTGCTAAATCTAAATTCCATTCAAACATGAGTAATATTAACTTGAACACCCGAGTATCTCCAATTTTACACATGCCTTTGAAAGGAGGAGGCTCTCCTATTTATACAAAAACATAAGAAGCTACCTCATTAATGGAGGTCCATTATTCTATCCCTAGATCCCTATAAAATCACATAGATTTACAACTCAAATAGGTAATGATGAGACACATATCCTCTTTGATCTTGATCCAGATATTCTTCCATATCTTGAAGGGAATTCGAATTTGAGCATTGTAGGCCACATAAGGGTACCTTGGAAGCTTCCAAATGACCTACACATGTCATGAAACTAAAGCCACTTTTAAGTATTAGAAGGTATATGTCATTTTTTTAAGTTTCAACAATAAATTCATTTAAAATACTAGAAATCATTAGCTTTTGGAAAACACAAAGGTAACCCCATGTAATCATGAAAATGGAGGCTAATGAAATATTATATGCTACGGAGTTGCGACATGTGAGTTAAATGGTGGCAATAAAGGTGAAAGTGGATGATATTTTGAAGACATTTTGGAGACTCTACATACCCCAAACTAGCGTTATTGCATGTCCTCATGCAATCTACTGCATTTCTTAATCATGATTTACTTTTGAATGAGTTTGGCTTCTGTCAATTGTCCTTAAACTTTTCATTTGACAATTTCATTTCTTTTTGCAAAGTATTCCTTATCATACATTGAATTGCAACATGTTTGTTTGGTGCTTGTGTGACAACCAAATCCTAATTGGTATTTTCTCTTGTGTACCAATACTTTGTTTCCTTTTGGCACAGTGACATTCACTGAACATATTTAAGAATGCATCTTTAAATCAGCCATATAATATGCTCATCATTTAGGCATTTATTTGCAAATCACATAAACTTTGAACCATAATGCAATCATAATTGATTAGGACAAGTATGCTAGGATGAAACGAAGTGATATAGATGTGATAATAAATGGATGTCCCTCCCCCCCCCGCCCCCCAACTAAAGGCATTTACGATATATTTTTTTTCAAATGAGTAAGGAAATATGGTGAAGTATTTTCCAAAAATTATAATTTCAGTATTCAAGGAGTTCTATGATTAAAATCTAGAAAATAACATACCTTTACTTACCTAGGAAGTGGAAAAACTGTGCATATGTAGAGAAGATGTAGCTTTTGTTGTATCATGGAATAGAATGTAGAATTTCATCCACTTCTTAGTTGCATAAAAGATGGATGAGGTGGTGAAAGTGGATTCTTTATTTCTGTTGCTAAATCTGTTGTATCTGCTGCAAAACCCTAAAATGATATAGTCTTCACTTGCTACAAAACCCGATCGTACAATTCTATTCATGAAAATAAATGTGTTGTTGTCGAGCATGAAGAGAAGTCACTGGATTATCCGCCATTAATGAATTTCGTTAACCAATGCGAGGAAAAACCGTCATTAATGTCAACGACTTCCAAGGTACCTAAGTACGTCTTGCAACGTGTGAATAGATTAGCTAATAAAGATCCAAGATCCAACGATCGAGGAACATTGATGTATTCTCATGATTGTTGGCGAGAGAACTTGTCATTATTCATACAAGCCTCAAGATATTAATAAGGACTCTAGCCCTGAAGCTAGATAATGTGTTGATGTCGATAGGCCAAACCTTGTTAGAAGGGAGGAATTATGAATCCCCCATCATCTAACGCGAGTATGAAATGATGATTTTGGAAGGTCTATAGATGAAAATTTGCGTCAAGAAAGATTTATTTAACGAAAAGGAAAATGACAAGAGGGTAAACAAGTGAACAAAAAGCAAAAGGAAAAATCAGCATGTAAGCAAGTTTAATGTCTCTATTAATCGGTTAATGAATGGAAATTATGGAAAGTGTAAATGGAAAACATGCAACACTTGCAAGGAAAATGGTGATGACGATGCTTAGTGAAAGTTCTTGAATAGCTTGTGAGTTTGGAGAGGAAAAATGATGGAATTTGTGGATGATAGAAATGGATTCAATTGGTTCATGTTTCTTGAAATTGGTCTTAGAAAACCAATCGTGCACAAATTTGCCTCCTTCAATTCTTCGATTGTCATAGAACTTGAAAACAAACATGGCACTAATATGGAAATAAAACGTAAGTGTGTTCGAAGAGAAGTGATCAAATTATCTAGGTACATACAAAAAAATTTCATAATTAAAAGGTTCATGATTTGTCTTTGTTTCAAATGCTTAGTCCAATTTCACAATTGCGATAATAAATCCGATTTGTTAAAAAAAAACAATTTCCTCAATTTATGTTTGACTCATAACACTTCATAAAGATAAAGAAATATTATTTGTGAATGCTTGATGATTCATACAAAACAATCCTCAATAAAAAATTCATCAATCGATCATGCAGATAAAGCGCCCTTATAGTTCTTCTTTCTTGCATCATAGTTGAAGACATAACACTAGATAAAACCAATAACAAATTTTTGAGCATGATTTCGACAATGTAAAAACCCAACCTTAATAAAATTTGATTGCAATTAAGTTTAGTTAAGGTCAGTTATTGCATTTTTATTCAATTGTTTTTGTCTCGTGTTTCTTTTTTACGAAATTTCAATCAGATGCTCAGAGAAAAAGTTATGACGATTTTCCCCACATAACATGTTTGAGATATAATTTGGGATCGTGTGAAAAGCCTAACTTCCTTGGATCTTATCTCTAGAAATATAGCGAGAAGATATTTGAAATTCGTATCTGAGGTTCATAGAGATTTAGGGTCAAATGGGTTTTTCTTGCAGCTTCTAAAACGTTGTAGAAAAAATAGTTATAGTGAAAATGTGACGATGACCTGTTTGGAGAACCGAAACCCTAGAATCCAAAGCTCTGATACCAAATGTTATGTAACGAGCTCACAAAATAGAAGAAAATATAGATCAATGACTTCAAAATCAGCCTCTTTGAGCGAGGAAACCTCATTTACATTACACAAAATGAATAATTCTTCCAAGATACAAATGAAAAAACCTCCTTTCTATAGATAGGAGTCTAATGGGTCACAATATAATCAAAGCCGACATAACAATTATAATATAAGGGCACAACAATATAAATAGTGGGCTTCTATGGGGCACAATAATAACAATATGGGGACAATAGGGGCACAACAATAACAATAAGGGCTACAATGAAAACAGTAACGGGGGAATCACTAGTATTATAGGGACATAACATGATACCATGTGAAAATTTTGAAACTGAAATCCTATTGTAGCAACTCCAAATTATTCTTCTAATTGTTAATTAATTTAAAGATATTATATTTACAACAAAATAAATTATATAAATCACACTGCAACCTTCACAAATAAAATTGCGGAAATAATAGTGTTGGAAACTGAGAAAATACTAGCACATACACACAATAAAAAGGACACCGTTATTTTTGGACAAATGTCCCCAGAAAAACCCAACTTGGGAAAATCAATGCAGTAGTGAAATTTTGAGCACAAACTGTGGAAGCTCAAGTTGTAATCCAAACAACAAAAAAATATGGGAAAAAATATATGAGGGAATTACCCTTCCTCCACAAGTAATCCCGACACAACTTCTCTTCATAAACCTGTCCTCTTAGACCTTGTGCGTCAGCCTCTATGCTGCTCTGCACAAACCCTATGACGTCTAACATCTGAACCACCTCTGATGAATTGGTTATGCCTATCTCTACTAAGTAAATCATTTATCCGACACTCCTCTCCTCTGAAGCAACTGTGCATTCCTCTGCATTGCCTCACTGGGAATAACTCAGCCCCTTTCCGCTACCGTTTCAGATCCAGAAAAGGTCCTCCAATGATTTTAATGTATATGCTTATGATTGGATGAGTGCCAACATTTTATCTTTATGTTCTTCAAGATGTTTGTTCCTATGGGAAAACTACAAATTGGATCATTTGTTGAACATTTGTAGTAGCGTTTATTAAAATAGTTAACATCATGTTTTTTTAACATTAATTAGAATTCCTGGAGAATCTGTATCTTTGAAAAAATGGTTGGTACTATTATACCAGACGCGACTATTTTATAAACATCACTAATGGTCTGGATACAACATGGTTCCATAGACTTGGACCCACATAGATGGGTAAAGAGATTGTTCACCAAATGTTTCGAGATAAGATCCTTTGAATATAGTTAACATCATCTCGTGTTTGAGAACATGTCCTAACTCTATTAAAACTAGATATGAAGACATTGTTCTCTTACCTCATGACTTGTTTGAGCTTGAAACATTTCATGATATCTCTCCAAAAGCTATAGGACGTCATTTCATAGGACAAATATGGCTTTTCAAAACTCCAAGAACCGTAGATAGGTTATGCTTGATAAAGCCACCACAAAATATGATTTTGACATTTTTGAAAGGTGTTGTTGAAGCGTGTAGAATTTATCTAAGCCTTTTGTCCATGTTATATAATATTGAAAACCTTATCAATGACGATTCATCAATAAGTAGTATATTTAGTGGTTCGTTTTCATTTGTTAAGAGATCTAGTGCATTCAAATTTAGTGGAAGCATATTCATTGTTGTGACGCGTAAGTGCAAAGTTGAATGCATTGTGATGTCATTTTGGTTATATGTGGATTTTCTAGTAAGTGTGACTACATTTCCTTTCTTTTAAGAGGTTAATTATGGAGTTTCTTATTGTAAAAATAAAATGAGCCTTGGTAAATTGCTTTAGTTGTAAGGGACAAGTGAAATGAAATGTTTGGATCGTTTTTCTTTTTAATCATGAATTATTTATTATTGATTGTTATTCTTTGTAATTTCTTTTTCTAACGTTGTAATATTCATTTGTACTCAACATGAATGGTTGTTTAATTGTTTCATTGATATTAGACATCATTTTTTGTTGTAGATCAATGTTTATATTAGATTTCTCAAATCTAGACATGTCATTTCACTAATCCAAGGATACCTCAATAGAAAAAAATGATCCAATTTAGATGCAACTATTTAAGAGGTGATATTTTGAATCGCTCTAGTTTAGTTTCTATTTTTTTGTCATTGTAGTAGAGGCATTCATCTTAGATTTTATTGAGAGTGTTTATCACTATGTGGTTCATCTTTGTGATGTATAAGTTACAACGTGTTTCCATAACATAGGCACCTAAGCTGAATTACACAAGTGCATTTGCATTCCATAGTAGCGGGAAACTTTTATTGAATGTGCTTATCCATAACTTCGATAGATGTCTCTTCAATAGTTCACAATGCTCTCACAACACTATCTACATGATAGGGAACACTTATCCCTAATGCCTTCACATTTTGTTCGAATTGTCATTGAATTTGTTTTCAACAAGAAAATTTGTGTTTTTTGTGATACCACTTTAAGTAGAGAGACAATGGCCTACAAAATGAGAGTTGCGGACACACCAACAACCATTGCAAACGTCACCTTTTTTTTTTCAAGGAAATAAAATTTTGCAATTTTATTAGGAAAATAAAATTGCATCTGTATATGCATTAATTATTCTTGATAGGATAAAGAGCCCTAGAAGATCTTTCCAAAAGTATCATACATATTGCAAATGTATCCTACTTTTAAAGCTTAGAGGAATTAGAGATATGGAATAAAACCAAGTTTTAATCATATGAAGTAATGGCCACCATTCTCAACCTAATTCGTTCATACAGCACCACCACTCTAAATTTATTCTACAATTACATACTTCGATAAATATAATAAAACAAAAAATTTCGTATGAGTAGCATTTATTAATCTTCAAATGGCTTTAAATATTGGAGTTGACTTCCCAAAATGGTTGCAAATCTAAAATCCCCTCATATTGACAAACATAAGAGCATTAATCTTTAACTCAACAAGCCTTAACTTAGTTTCCCAACATAGTTATATGTTCTCATGCTGTCAAAATTATTACCTTGTCTCATTTGTACAGTGATCCAAATTGATATATACCTCAACAATGTTTAGTTTGTATGTTAAAATCTAGAAGCACAATGGGATGCTATCACCTCCACCAAGTTTCAAATCTCACAAGAGGACATCTTTGGCCTATTGTGATAAGGCTCAAGGAGTGGACTCTTCTTCCCTCATGGAGTCTCGAATCTTTGTTAAACACACATGGTGAGCGAGAGAAAATATGAAAGATAAAACATGCAATACAATTTTTATTCACAAATGATACATATTTATAGTACATGTGGTGACCGTTGGGATTCACATCCCGAGGTCCCTTGGACTGCTTAGTCTGTTCGGCTTCCACACTAACCCATTTAGGATTAGGTGTCCAACATTCCCCCCCTTAATCCGAAGGGTTATGTATGAGTCCAAGAAAAGAGCTGTAATACAAAATGTGCAAAAATGCATGGCCGCACTAGGCTGAAT
>APFE031703237.1:6174-16396 GCA_000404065.3 Pinus taeda
GCATGGACAACATGAATCCTTTTCAACAGAAGAATGAAACACTGCACATGAAATTTTCCCACAGGTAGAGAAATAGAATTGAATTCTACCTGATCTCACTCGAAAAATCTCACCAGAAATGAATATGAGATGAACTATGAAACATAAGAAGATACATATGAAACATAAGAGGCACATTTGCTACACTCACAACCACATGAATCTCATGAATCAAAGCTGCTACCTTTAATTAATTCTCTGTAGAAATATACAATGCAGAAACAAAGTTTCTTTCCCACAGTCTCCCAGAAGTTACAAGCCAACCCACCAACTTGCTTTGCAAATGGTTTGCATACAATATATAGAATGTGCTATGAAGAGATAGAATGACCAAGGGTCACAAAATGAAGGTGGAGAGCCAAACATCAGCTATAGGTGTAGTGTTACAAACATGAAAAATAGCTTGGGTGACCCTTTGCCTTCCTTTGCCACTTGTATAATTGACCATATGGAGTGAAAATATTTATAAGACCGCCGCGCTCCTCCTCCTGTGCGTCGCACTATTTTCTAGGTGACTTTTGGAGGCCTTCCTGGTGTCCAAATTTAGCACAAAATAGCTCGTTGAAAATCTTGTGTTATCTACTATCCAACTCCACCATAATTTTTCAATTTGGAGTTCATTTGACCTATCAAAAATCAAATCTCCCAAGACTGGTCGAACTGTGCCAAATGAGGCTGCCTCAAGGCAGAGTGCGGTTGAGGTCCACTTTTAAATGCCTTAATCAACCCCAAATTGAGCTCATTATAGCTCATTGGAAATATCTGTGTGTCTAATTTCCAACCCAACTACAATTTTGCAATTTGGAGTTCATTTGCTCTGTCAAAAATCAAATCTCCCAAGACTGGTCGAACTGTGCCAAATGAGGCTGCCTAAAGGAAGAGTGCTGTTACAGTCAACTTTTGAATGCCTTCCTCAACTCCAAATTGAGCTCATGATAGCTCATTGGAAATCTATTTGTGTATTTTTATCGTTTAGATCATCAAGAAATTCATTTGGCCAACCGAGGTAGGAAAAAACTTGATTTTCCCGAGGTCTCTCCATAGGTGCATCAGTTCTCCCGAGACAATTGTATTTTTGACATTTCTTCAAAACCATGACACCTGTGTAAAAAGTGAAGGAGATGTTTCTTTCCTGGTCTGTTGTCAAAAAAAATCTCTCTCAGGTTTACCATATTCATCTTCCATTTCTCAGAAACATCATTTGAGTGAAACATATCCCGATGTGTGGGACAAGGGATTTGCCGGAATGAAGTGAAATGAAGGGGATAGGGAGCTTCTAAATTCTTGAAGAAATTTTGGGAAGTATGGAGGGATGTTAGGAAGTAGGGGGAAGTGGAACCTGAGAAATTGAGTGAGGGTAAAGGGTCCAAAAAGGCAAAACACAGGCCCAACCATAGAAAATTGCTAAGTTGTAGCAAGAAACTAGGGTTTATGCGAAAATGAGTAATTTGGGGGATCTCAGTGATGGGAAGAGCTTGATAAGGTACATTATGGATAGGGAAAGGTGTATGAACATCAGAATACAAGCGTTTCGGATGATTTGACCATCCAAGAGAAATTAGCTTCAAAACCCTAGGAGAGGGAAATGAACCTTGCCATAGGTGCAACTGAAACATGAACAAGGTGTGAAATGACCCAATGGAGCTTGACATGATGATGATAACCCTTTGAATGATTGCAGACTCAGCTGAATAGTGACATAGAATGTTATTTGGACAACTTTGAAAAGGGTAAAATCAAACCCTAGACCTAATTCCTAGTGACCAAATTTTACTTGAACACTCACTGAAATGATAAAATTTGACCTTGACACGTTGAAATCACTTGTGTAAGAGCATGTTTGATCACTGGAAGAAGGCTGAAAAGGCTGACACTAACATTTTCTCCACTGGGGGATGGTAGCTCCTTGGAGGTGCTAAGAACAACAGCTTTCTGGAAGAGCTAGACAGTGCCTTTTGTCCATTGGGCTTTAGAGTCCATTATTCTGACAAACCAACATGACTCAATTTATTGACATGAAACTTGACTCAAACTGACTCAATGCAAATTGACATGACTAAAGAAACTTGACTGAACTTAAAACTTAAAGCTTGGTGGTAGTACATGACCACCTTTATTTTTTACAAGACTATATATCATCAAACTATATCAAACTGCCAATGTAACCAATCAAGAAGATGGCTTCTTGACTGATTCTTCTGATCAGATCTTCTAGTCAACAATTGATGCTGGTAACTGGGAATCCAAAAACATAATTGGACATGATCTCCTTCATCACTAAATACTGCAATAATGACCTCCACTGCTGACTGTAACAGATTTTCCATTGGATCGCAAAAAACATGAAGATTTACCTCCTGCTGAAGAAACAAGATGTCGTTTTCTTTTGATTCTGATCTTCCTTCATAATGTACTTCAGAAAAAGTATGTTCCTGGTCTTCAAACAATTCTGAACAAGTAGATGAGTTGATTTCCTCTTCAAAAAACATTTCAAGACATGAGACATATGAAGAATCTGAATGGTAATTTTGATTGCTCTAGTCTTCTCATATGACAGCCATATTCTCATTACATTCATCACATTCATCAATCATGAGAAAAGCAACTTCGGAAGATTCTTGAAACCCAACACTAACATTTTTATCATCTACCATACATTCATCAAAAGAAAGCTTTTCACTTACTTGAACAAAGTTCTCATCTTGTTGTCCATGAGCTGATTGGATTACCTCTTCATGAAGGCTTTGTTCTGATGACATGAGAACATTTGGACCCAAAACTTTGTCTTCTTTTATGGACAAATCTGAAACGACACTTTTTCTTTCATCACTTTTAGCCATATGGAATTCTTCAACTTGCTGATCTATTAAGATGTTCACCGGACTGTCATCATTTTCAAAAGAGGAAGAAGTTTCACCAACACTTTCTTGACCATGTGTGCACTGCAAATCTGCTTTAGCTTGAGCTGGAACATGATCGTGCAAGAGTGGATCTATCTCGTCTTCAGACAAAGGAGATAAGACCTTTTGTTTCCTTTTGCTCAAACAGTGATTGTCTTCAATAGTTTCAAGCGAAGGAGTATATAAATTTTCCTCATGCTGCTGATCCATCTCATGTAATTCATGTTGACTGTCAAGATGCAAAATTCCTTCATTTTCCACTGTACTACAATCTTGGTCATGCTGCAAATTTTCATGATCGTCTTTATGCTGCTGAAAGGGAATTTAATACAAGGCTTCCATGATATCATGATCCATAAAATTAACATCCTCATAATATTTTTCAAGGCTCTCAATAAAACCATAAGCATGCTTGCAACAATCATGAACTAGATTCAATGATGGATAAGAGTCTTTATATCTTTCAATGAACAGGGTATGAAAATCCTTTAGATTGTAAATACAAGCAGCAAGCAAATTTTCATACCAAGATTGGGCTTCACCTTCTAGAGTGGCCATGAATATCTTCATTAAGCAATCTTCAGGAAAATCAACCTTCAACTTGCGAATATGCATGTGAAATTGAACTAGATGTAAACTAGCGTCCTTCTTACCATCATCTTTAAACATATGCAGATTCTTTGACCAATCTACCTTCGGAATTTTATTTGGGAAGCCTGAAATGTGATCTTGGCTCATGAGAGTGTATCTTCTTGCAATCCATTCTATTTTAAGATATCTCAAAGCTGCTGATCTCCAAGCAGTGGAGTCATCATGAAGCACCTGATTGCTGGATTCTTCAGTGAAAGGAGTCGCTAGGTGAATGATGTCAGCCATCTTCTTATGTCTGATCGTTGTTCACCATCAACATCAGATCTGATCTTGAGATATGTCATAGGCAAAACAATCTTCAAACAAACCATTTTCGTCCCCAGTGGAGTCGCCACTATGTTAGCACCTAAATCCGCCTCAGGCTTAAAGAAGGCAAAATTCAGGGTAACCACAAACCATGCTCAATCTGGTAGCTAGCCCTACCAGAACAGGAGAGGGCTCTCTCTGATTCACACTCAGTGAATAAGTAAATGAAATGGCCTGAGATGACTTACAATGAACTATTTGTCTTAGGCTAGTAAGCGAAAATGGAAATAAGGAGTGATTTTTATGAATGATTGTGTTTTTGGGATGTTATGGGACCACTGGACCTCAATGAACAGAGAACTTAACATGAAGGCACAGATTATTTCGTGAGGCAAGGTAGGCTGAAAGCATAGAAATTTAGTTTTAAAATATGGCAGAATGGAAAGATTGATTAAAAGGTGAAAAGGCAAGGCGGCATGAATCTTTTCAAACGAAGAATGAACACTGTACATGAAATTTTCCCACAGGTAAGCAATAGAAATTGATTCTACCTGATCTCACTCGAAAATTTCACCAGAATGGATACAAATGAAACTATGAACATAAAAACAAATGGAGAAGATTGATTAGAAGGTGAAAAGGGATGGACAAATATGAATCATTTTCAACAGAAGAATGAAACACTACACATGAAATATTCCCACGGTGAGCAATAGAATGAAATTCTACCTGAATCACTTGAAACATTTCACCAGAAATGAACATGAATGAACTATGAACATAACAAATACAATATGAAACTAAGAGGCACATATGCTACCACAACCACATGAATCTCATGATAGAGTGTACCTTTCATTAATTCTCTGTAAAAATATTACATGCAGAACAAAGTTTCTTCCCACAAATTCCACAAAAGTTACAAGCCAACAACACTTGCTTTGCAAATGGTTTGCATACAATATATAGAATGTGCTATGAAGAGATAGAACGACCAAGGGTCACAAAATGAAGGTGGAGAGCCAAACATCAGCTACAGGTGTAGTGTTACAAACATGAAAAATGGCTTGGGTGACCCTTTGCCTTCCTTTGCCACTTGTATAATTGACCATATGGAGTGAAAATATTTATAAAACCGCCACGCTCCTCCTCCTGTGCGTCGTGCTCTTTTCCAGGTGATGTTTGGAGGCCTTCTTGGTGTCCAAATTTAGAGCAAGATAGCTCGTTGGAAATCCTGTCTTGTCTACTTCCAACCCCACCAAAATTTTTCGATTTGGAGTTCATTTTCCCTGTCATAATCAAATCTCCCAACACTGGTCGAACTGTGGCAAATGAGGTTGCCTCAAGGCAGAGTGTTGTTGCGTTCAATGTTTGAATGCCTTAATCAACCCCAAATTGAGCTTAGGATAGCTCATTGGAAATATCTATGTGTCTACGTTCCAACCCAACTAAAACTTTGCAATTTGGAGTTCATTTGCTCTGTCAAAAAGCAAATCTCCCAAGACTGGTCGAACTGTGCCAAATGAGACTGCCTAAAGGAAGAGTGCTATTAAAGTCAACTTTTGAATGCCTTCCTCGACTCCAAATTGAGCTCATGATAGCTCATTGGAAATTTATTGGTATCTAGTTATCGTTTGGATCATCAAGCAATTCATTTGGCCAACCGAGCTAGGAGAAAACTTGATTTTCCCGAGGTCTCTCTAGAGGTGCATCAGTTCTCCCGAGACAATTGTATTTTTGACATTTCTTGGAAACCATGACACCTGTGTAAAAAGTGAAGGATTTTTTTCTTTCCTTGTCTGTTGTCAAAAAAAAAAAGTCTCAGTTTTTCCAAATTCATCTTCCATTGCTTAGAAACATCATTTGAGTGAAACATATCCCGATGTGTGGGACAAGGGATTTGCCAGAATGAAGCGAAATGAAGGGGATATGGAGCTTCTAAATTATTGAGGAAATTTTGGGAAGTATGGAGGGATGTTAGGAAGTAGCGGAAAGTGGAATCTCAGAAATTGAGTGAGGGGAAGGGGTCCAAAAAGGAAAAACATAGGCCCAACCATAGAAAATTGCTAGGTTGTAGTAAGAAACTAGGGTTTATGCGAAAATGAGGAATTTGGGGGATCTCAGTGATGGGAAGAGTTTGATAAGGTACATTATGGATAGGGAAATGTGTATGAACATTAGGATACAAGATTTTCCGATGATTTGACCATCCAAGAGAAATTAGCTTCAAAACCTTAGGAGAGGGAAATGAACCTTGCCATAGGCGCAACTGAAACATGAACAAGGTGTGAAATGACCCAATGGAGCTTGACATGATGATGATAACCCTTTGAATGATGGTAGACCCAGCTGAATAGTGACATAAAATGTTATTTGGACAACTTTGACAAGGGTAAAATCAAACCCCAGACCTAATGCATAGTGACCAAATTTTACTTGAAGACTCACTGAAATAATAAAATTTGACCTTGACACCTTGAAATCACTTGTGTAAGAGCATGTTTGATCATTGGAAGAAGGCTGAAAAGACTGAAACTAACACGGTGAATGGAATTAGCATCAAAAGGAACTAGAGCATGTAACAATATTCTTGTAAAATATCTTAGGGACAATGCCATTGTGGGACACTAGTACCTAATAGTGACCATTGATTTCCATGAAGCATTCCATGATCATCATAAATATGTTGAATCGCAGGCTTGCCTCAGTTATGATACTCTTCCGATGTGAGGAAACCCTATCTGGGAATGGATCACCCAAGGGACTCGGATGTAGAGAAGGGGATGCCTAAACTTGGAAGGTGTGTGACTACAGAGAAGGGAGTGACTAGATTTCCCGAGGGGCTAGGAAGAAAAGAAGGGAAGGAAAGGAAATTGGTTTTAAAAGGTCATGAGCATAACTAATTAGAATCAGAAGAAAACTGTTGGTGTTCCCAGAAATAATGATCCATAAATTGTTCGTTGAAGGAACAAGAAGTACAAGGATAACAACACTAGAAATTAGAGGTAGGCAGCACTCCAAAGAAAATGAACAAATCCAAGTTGGATCAAGCACTTCAAAAGCACCAAGGATTGAAAAAAGGGGCCACTGGGAGATGGTTTAATTAATGAATTAATGATTACCAATTGGCTAGGTAATCCATTGTGCATATGAGATGTGTTGTAAAAGTTGAAGTGGGTTGTGTATATAAAACTCCATAATCAACAATGTTTGGTCTAAAACATGTTTTGTTGTATATGGTTATTGAACAAAAAAGACAGTGACCCCCACCCACCCCCCAAGGGCGAGGGGACTATGACATCCCTTGGTCAATATTTCTCTCATTCTAAATACTTTTAATTACTTAAATGGTAGAGAGAGGAACACAAATTCCATTTCTTGAGGAAGGAGATTTCCTAAGGGAATTATTTTTTTAAATATGAGTCATGGTTAGGTGAGTGGTTTTAAATGGGATGACTATGACATAAAATAACTGAAAGAGTAAAGGACAGACATAGGTGTCCTTTAGCTCTAACAACAAGCAAGAAGAGGACAAATATTTAAGGCGGCATGGGTTGTGCTATCCTGCGAGGTTGATTGGTATGCAACCATGGAGAAATATAGGTTAGTCTATTTCAAAGGATAGGACCTTCATTCACACGTTCTCTCACTCACACATGCACATAGGCATATGTAGAGGGAGCAATCTTTGAAGAAAGCATGCAGAGAATGTTGTGGTAAGAAACGAATAATTCCCCTAAGGTTGGAGGTGAGAGTGAAAAGAATGAAATGACTAGAATTCATTATTGTTAAGATTTGCAGAGATTAAAAACCAACTGAGGAATCCTCACAAAGGCTTGTTGGGTGAACACATTATAGAGAGTAGTGGCTTGCCTGAAGGCTTAAGAACAACTGGAAGTTATAAGAAGAATTTCGGCATAAATCACATAAATAAAGACCTTTGCCGACGCGTTTCGAACCAACTAGTGTGGTTCATCGTCAGGACAAGTTGAAGAGACAGATCTAGACTATCACGTTGGATTAATGAACTATTTCCCAAGAGAGAAGCACCCAGGCGCTTGGGGAGTTGATGAACCACCAAGTGATGACAACATTAGTGCATTCTCTCACTAATGAATTATCTACTAAAATTGTGTCTATGCTCCTATAGTAACTTATCCACTGATGAATCTTCATTAATGTGGACACCCTTCTCCTAAATGTGACCTAAGAACTATTTGCACTATGGTAGCCTAGTATGGATGTGACTATGCCTACAAAATCTAAATGATGGTGTGTGTAGTTGGTGGATGAAGGCAGTGCGAACTTGAGAAAATCTTGTTTCATCTATTTTCTTGTTTGAAGTTTTCCCTCAAAAACACTTGACCTCAATCTTTTTAATTTGGCTTGGGGGTGACAGTTACAACTAATAGTGGTTGTAGCTTATCTACAGTCAGGTGGAGAGTCAAAGTTTCGATCTCAATTGCTTATTCATTTGGTTGTATAAAATAATTATTTACTTATGCTTCTTATATTTAAATAGTATGTACAGGTTATTGTACAGGCTACAGGCTTGTACTATTAATGAAGGATGTGTATTCTTGTGTATAACTAGGATGTTGGTTCCTTTTATAATTTCTTGAAGGTATGGTAGTTTTTTGTGTCTATCATTAAATTGATCAATGTGTCGATTAACATGTAATTATGTGGATTTCATTAATCATTTTATGTATATGACCCAAACTCCAAGGGAGGAAATGGTTAGCTTCCTTTGTTTCTGAGAAGTGCACTTAGATGCATACCCTCTATGTAGTTTTTATAGTAAATTAATGGTTGAACTATACTCATTTCAATAGATTATGATAGTAGGAACTTCTGTGAGTTTCAACAAAGTGCAGTTGATTTTCTAAGTGTACTGATTCCTGGTTTACATGGCCATGATGTGCCGATAAGAGAAAAAGGATATTGGTTCCCCATTCTCGACCTCTTAGTGTCCAACTTTAACCAAGTGATCGAGCCATGAAGGCCTCGAGCCTGGGTGATTCCTAAAGAAATCAAAAAATTTATAAGCATGAAATGGATTGTTAAACAGGTAGGAATGACTTGTGGAACCCACTAGGTCTTCGACTAGTCAGCCTCGTTGGCTGGGTTGGGCTTGAATGACTAGTGGGACACAAAGAAGTTCAGGTAGGACCCAGTAGGTCGGGATCAGAGTAGTTGGGCCTGATAGTGAAGTTGGGTAGGACAATTGGTTGTGCTCCAGAAGTAAGTTGGAGGTTAGACATCAGGAGTTCGAGCCTCGATGGAGCCTATAGTATGAATTATTTCATAGATGCCAACCTTGACCCTTCCCTTAATGGAACTTGATATTAGTTGATGCTCCTTCCACATAGGCCTAACATGTGGCATAGAACCACATGGGGTATTAAGTGGTGCAACATAGAGGTTAAATATGACCCTATGGAATTTAGTGTGTTGGATTCAAATGGTCATACCTCTTACTTCAAGAGTCAAATCGAAGAAAAAATTATATCTTTGGAAGGGTCTCAATGAGACAATCACAACAATGTTATCCATTTTAAGATCTAAAGTAGTTATAAAAGAGTGAAATTTTTTACCCCATTTCTGTAATGGGACCATGGAGATTGGGTCAACATCGTAACCACCTCCTTCTAACTTTATTTGTGTCTGGGGTTAGTGGGGTGTCATAACCACATTTTTCCTTTTCCAATTGTCAATTTTCATCATTCTTCAGTTCATCTATATAATTTCATTCTTCCTTTCATCTATTTCAATCTTACTTTATTCGATTCACCACTTCATTTGAACTTACCAAAAGGTCTGCACCAATGAAACAAATTCTTCACTGGCTAGTGAGCACACCAATGAGGACTATATAGCCAAAGCAAGTACGAAATGAAGAAGTTGTTGTTGTAGTCTTTTGAAATGAATCTCCTACCAAAAAGAGCTAATGGTCACAAGGAAACTGCTATCCCCACCAACTATAATGGAAAAATTGTTGCTACATCCATTTGATTTGAATCACCATGCACCTGCAAAAGAAGATGATAATTATTTTACTCTCTTTTATGGATTGAATTTGATGATAAAACCTTCTATGAGACTAAAAGAGTAGTATTCAATTTCGTTAATGTTTTTAGATGATGAATTTATACATTTTTAATGTTTTATATATAAAAAAATTATGTTTATTCATTTGCATTAGTATTTTGCACTAATATATCTCAAATTTTTTAGTTAATGTTTTAATTCAGCATTATTCTTTTCATTTATTGCATTTCACTATGTTCCCTTAAATTTTTTTGTGAATACATTTTAGTAGTTTAAGTTTTCAAGGTTTCCATATTTTACATAGAAAATTGATATCAAAAAATACTTCATGAGAA
>APFE031703245.1:0-41944 GCA_000404065.3 Pinus taeda
AGAGAGATATCCAGCTCAACTTTAGTGGATTTGATATCATGCATTATAGACTTTATTTCAGATGCAAGAGCAAGAAGATCATTATTTTGCAGTTCAAGAGTGAAGAGTTTAATCATAAGTTGGACGACTTCAAGTGCAGAATGTGAGTCATAGAGTTCTTTCAGCTTTTGTAAAGCTTCAAAGGCAGTTGAATATGATGAAATCTGGCGACTCACCTCCTTATTTACAGATGCTGCGATTAATGCATACGCTTTGCTGTTCTTGTTTTCCCAGATGGCGAGCTCTTTGTCTGATGTAGGCTTTTCTGGGTCACTGTCTCCTTCTCCGACACACACTCCTTTCCACAACTCATTGAAGATGAGGGTGTGTTGTATCATCCGAGACCAGTCAAGATAGTTCTCCTTGCCAGTGAGAACTATTCCTACGATAGAGATGATTGAATGCATTCTGTAAAAAAAATTACTTCTGCTGATATAAAAAAACTTTTGCTGATAGACTAATACTTCTGATGGCAAAAAAACTTGCTCTTGTGGAAAAAAAACTTCTGCTGCTAAAAAAAGAATGCTGATAACCCTCCAACAAAGGCAAAAAATTTGCTCTTATGGAGAAAAAAAAAAATTCTGCTGCTAAAAAAACACTGAGATTCTGAGATGTTGATCTTTCCAGTAAAACGCAAGAGCGTTAACTATGTTAGCCACAACGTTATGAAAACAATATCATGAGAGCTCAACAGCGTGGATATATGGGATCATCAGAGTGGATACAACGTTGGCGTGGATACAATAGAGGATCAAAATGCTGCCCAGATTTGTAGTTTACAGGTGATTTGGGTGCCACTAACGAACTTGATTAGTTTGGTCGACTATATGAAGCTTGCAGGTTCGGTGGCACTGCATAAGTTTCCATGCATTGCTATGTTCTATACTTATAAAATTGTAAACAACGATATGTATATACCAGCGTGTTATACGAGCAACAATGGTATATTACCAGCGTATTAGTGTAAACCCACGGAGCAACAACGATATGTATATACCAACGTGTTATACCAAACCACACCAGCGTGTTATACGAGCAATAATGGTATATTACCAGCATATTAGTGTAAACCCACGGAGCAACAACAATATGTATATACCAGCGTGTTATACCAAACCACACCAGCGTGTTATACGAGCAACAATGGTATATACACTGTGGAGACCTGGGCTCGTATTAGTGGAAAGTTCAACGAGCAAGGTTCATGAGCTCCGCAACAAGAGCAAATCAGAGCTGTTAAGCCAGCTCAAGGAGCTCAAGGCTGAGCTAGCCTTGCTCAGAGTTGCAAAGGTCACTGGAGGAGCGCCGAACAAACTCTCTAAAATCAAGGTCATGAGGCTATCAATAGCTCAGGTTCTGAGAAATAAGAGATGTCTAGCAGCATACAGCAAAGATGCATCAAAAATGAAAACGCAGATACAGCAGCGTACAGCAAAGATGCATTCACCAAAAAATGAAAACACAGATACAACAGCGTTTCAAAAAATCAAGGGTTTCAATGTTAGAAGGCAGCATTCAATAAGCAGCCTCATCAAACGTTCACCATGTCAGGCAGAAAGCAGTGGGCAGAGAGCAGAAGGCAATGGACAGAGGAAAGAGGAGTTACAAGGTACACTAAAAAAGGAACCTGGGCCCTGTGCTCTGATACCATGTCAGGCCAGGAGTAACTCCAGAAAAACTGATACGTATATTTCATTAGGTAGCTATTGTTATATACACATGAATGTGACTGATCAGTTCATCTTCTTGATGACTGTTCACATTCCAGAAGATTAGGTGTCAACACTTGTTTTATTTGAAAATATAAAAATATTTTGTGATAGTCAGTTTTGGCTCAAGGATTTGTCATGTTTGCGATATATCTTTTCTGCTAAGGCTAAAATTTTGATGTGGGATTAATATTTATCATTTTTTATGTGGTTAAACATGCTTAAATGTTCATTCTAAGATTAACTATATGAAAGTGATAACTGGTTAGCACTTAAAATTACGTGGTTATTTAAAGCATTTAATATTTCGAATTTTAATTGCTGGAATATTGTTAAGTCATTGAACATTTATCAATTATCTCGCATTTGGTACAAGTTAATCTTTGTTTGAGTTATTTGATGGTAAATGATTGTTAATGAACTCATATTTCTGCAAGCATTTGATAAATAATCATTCAGTCATTAACTCCATAAGGCACTGCCACATGAACTTATAAAATCAATTAAGTGCTTGTTTCCCCTTGTGTCTCCCAACCCAACTAGTCCACAGTTGGTCATCCATTGCCCCATAGGGTCTACCCCCCTTAGCCACGGGAGACAGGCTTAAACAGAGAGATTGGGGATCAGGGTGACAACCCCCAGTCTGAGTGTTGTCGTGACAATCTGTGCGACAACAGATCCCATATGTTACTCCTGCGGCTTCCATACCCATAACATCACCATACGCTCCCTTTGTTCCTATTTCGATGCTCTTCCATCGAAGTCGACGGTTCAAGCTCTTGACGTTGTTTGGATATGATGCCATGGTTTGGCCCACGATCTCGCTCTGTGCAAAGGCATTGCAATAAATCTTTGAGCGGTTATTTTGTTACTTTGGTGTAATAATTCTCATTGGCAACCATTCTCTTGAATCTTCATCGTCAACGTTGGGGGTTAATGCATTGGGTCCTATCACTTCAAAGAGAAGAGCGAGAAGAGTCTTGTTGTCGAAGTCCATTCACATCACTACAGTCCACCTCTGCATAATTTCTGGTCCCAACACTGCTTTCTGTGTGTTGATTGTTAGGTGAGTACATGTATGTTTTTGAAGACTGTGGAAATGTCATGCATTCAATTCTACGTTGGGATTTATCTATTAGCACCGATTTTATTATGTTCATTGGTTGACAAGTGTCGTATGCGTTTTTTATTTCGAGAGTGAGGTTTGGTTTTGGGAAGGAAGGCGCAAGTGCAACTTATTTGAGACTTGGGTTCCATCACTCTTCACAGCACCAGCCGGAAGGTGAGTAGTTGCTCCCCGCAGTTTTCCATCGCCGACTCTTATGTCTACTCTGGATTTAGCATATCCACATATAATGAGTTGCATAGCTTTCATGTAAAATATATAGAATAAAACGGCCTTGATTGAAAGAATAATCAAGAGACATGTCAGCTTAAATCAGGTGAAAATGGTGCATAAACTCTTGAAGGTCGTGATTGGTGTTGTGATATATATGGTGCGGTAAGCGCGGAATAGTTTGCATTATATACACAGCGATTGAAGCATTGAACAAATATGTATGCTCAACTGTATTGATTGAATGTTGTGCATGAATATTACTTTGGGTGTTGGACAAAATCTAGTCGAATGGTGCGTTAAATTCCATGTTTAGTGTCTCTGTCATGACTGAGTTAAATCATGTGTTGCAAAAAAAAAAAAAAAAAATGACCTAGCTGAAGCATAAACATGTGTGTTGGCCTTTTATGATGCAATGGTTGTGATTCCTTACTATAATTTTTTGAACATCATGTAATTTGATGTGAGATGCTTGGGTGGTCGAATTGTTTACTGAAGTGCATATGGTATTAGTTGAATGCCTTTTGAATACCTTCGGTGAAGTTTTTACATCATTGGGTCATATAAAGTAACATGGTATTTCTAGTGTGACAGCTCTTTCTCTGGTGATCAGTTATCCCACAATTGCAGTTGTTCCACATGCTATCATCAATGGTTACAAGAATGTATTAGCAGTCGCTATTGAACTTTACTATTCTTTTCCACTGCCCGAGAAAGTGAAGGAGTATTTGAAGGATGCTAGCAAGTTTGCAGTTGTTGTTGCCCTAGTTGTGGCATTGTATTTAAAACTCATCATGGTTTTTGTGTCCAGTGTTGAAGTTCCCGTAGAGTATTAAAGTATATAGAAGTTATCCCCTTATTTCAAAAGTTGTATGATTTCACCATTCAGCCAAAATTTGGTGAATATCGAAATTGGAGCAACTTCTAATATCTTTGAAAATAAGTTAAAATAAGTGTATTTAACAGAGTTTGATTTGTTGATAAAATGGGAAGACTTTATGGAGTAGTAGAGTTACTGAATACACTAATAAATTCTAGTGTCGAAAACATAGTCAAAATCAACAGAGACTCTCTCTTTGAAATTCAAACATGTCTACAATATGCACAAGAACAGAGTAATTTTTTGCAGCTTGAATCTCAACTACAGCAAGCAGAATTACAACAATGGAGTCATCATTCTAAACCTGTTTCTGCTTAGAACAATGAAACAGACTCCCATAAACAAAGAGACAATAATGTTACAATTGATTTAGATTCAGTGCCCAATAAAGCAGCAGTTGTACATGCAGATGCAGAAGTTCAATTTGCACTTCACAAGCCCATCATCAGACCTTGGGAACAGCTTGTCCACAACAAGCACAGAACTAGTCTTGGATATGACAAAGACGTGTCCTTTCATATTCCAGACTACTCCAAACCAATCCAATTTCAAAGTGCTGGATTTCTTCAAGATGGTTCATCTTCAACTGCTCCTCATGACAGTTCACCTTCCGCTGTTCCAGATTATGCCCCTCTTCCACAACAACAAATTGTGAAATGCCAACACTGTGACCAAGTTGGCCATTTGAAAGATCACTGTTTTGAAATTTGATCTTCATCCATGTAAGCATTGTCATAAAACCAGTCATTCTTCAAACAGATGCTTCAGAAACAAACCTGTTGCAAGAACAAAGATTAATCTTGGATGGATCGTTTCTTGGCAATAGGCATCAACAGCCAAGAAGATATTTTAGTCACATGTCAGAACTTGTTCAAGAGTATTGAACAGTCTTGTAGTTGAGTTTTCTCCATCATCTCACCTTGTATCTGACAAGGGGGGAAATGATGGCCATCTATAAGCTTCAAGGCCACATCAAGCAAGCCTGAGCCACAACCTACCATACCAGATTCAGAATTGTAGCCAGAGACAAAGATGCCCCTGAGCATGCCTTTAGTTGGTAATCTGGGACACTTCCTCTAGCCTGTAGCAGAAGACTTCAGCTTCTTGCCAGTTTCGGAAGAATTTCAGGAATAGAATTAGGGACACTTCCTCTAGTAGAAGACTTCATCTTCTTGCCAGTTTTGGAAGAGTTCCAGGAATTACATTAAGCATTCAAGAGTTGTTGGTCATCCTTAAACCATCATAGGTTGAGACCTCCCTTTTCAGGTTGAGGTTCTCCTTTTATGCGGGGTGAGACCTCCCTTTCATGGTTGAAGGTTTCCCTCTTCAAAACAATAGGAGCACTTCCTCTAGCAGAAGACTTCAGCTTCTTGCCAGTTTTGGAAGAGTTCTAGGAATTGCACTAAGCGTTCCAGTGTTGGTGGTCATCCTTAAACCATCGCCCTTTATACCAACATTTCAAAGAGCACATTCAACCTAGTGTTGCCATGCATTTTTTGCACATTTTGTATTACAGCTCTCTTCTTGGACTTATACATAACCCTTCGGATTAAGGGGGGAATGTTGGACACCTAATCCTCTATGGGTTAACGTGGAAGCGAAATAAACTAAGGAATTCCAAGAGACCTTGGGATGTGGAACCAAACAGTCAAACCATGCATTATAAATGTATATCATTTGTTAATAAAAAATGTACTCTAATGTTTTATCTTTCATATGTTGTTTGCTCCCATGTGTGTGTTTAACACTTGTCAGGCTAGAGACTCTCTCGATGTTGAAGCTCCCTCTGCTGCTAACAAGTGCTCCCTTTACTGACCTCTACGTTTTTGCAACAACTCCCTACATCTCGCACCATTGCACACCTCTTTGTGCCATCTTGCACTGGCGCAACACTCCCATGCTTCTCACACTGTTCCAGCCTGCTAGCCTCACGTTGTTTGGGGACTCCTACACTGTAGCACTTTTTATCACTTCATCCGCATCTGTCTCTACCTACATCCACCAGTCCTACTACACTCCTCTTCGGGGCTCCCGTAGCAAGGTATAATCCAAGTGTTTGGGTACCTCAAGGATCCTACCCCTCATCACCTGCAGTCCTCCTGACTACAACTCGATGTCTCCCCACTTCTTCTCAAGTGGTACATGAGCACTCACGGCACAATCATCATCCTCCTCGACTCCTTTCTCCGCCCTCACTGGCGCTGCCTTGGACTCAAAAGCCTCTCCCTTGTTCTTCTTCCTCGGACACTGGTTCGCAAAATGACCCAGTTCCCCACAATGGAAGCACTTGACCTTGGAGAGGTCCTTCTTCTTCCTCTTCTCCTGCTTTCGCGCAGATGCTAGAGCCGCATCCTCTTCTTCCTCCTTCTTGATCCAAACCCCTTTGCCGCTACTCCCCGCCTTGATCAGCCGTCTGATCTCTTCTTGACAAAGAGTCGCCCACAGTTCTTCCCAATCCGAAAGCTTCATCCTACCCAGTATGCTCTGGACAAATACCTCCCAAACCTCGGAAACTGCATTCAGTGCAGTCCTCACCATCAATTCCTCATCCGGCATGGCCCCTATGGAAGTTAGCTAGTCACGGATCTCCTTCAACCAACCGAGGAAGACATCTATCTTTTCTCCCTTCTGCATCTAGTATGCCCTTAGTTGATTCTCCAGGAGCATCTTCCTCTGCACGGAAGTATGCTGGTACAATGTCTTCAAAGTGTCCCACATCTCCTTTGTCGTTTCCTTCTTGGCAATTTGTGGTACCACATGATCCTTGACCCCATCAAGGATGATGCACTTTGCCTTAGCCATTGCCTCCTCGTACTTATCATTCACTACCAAGTCAACTCGGATAGCCATCATTCTCAAGGTGAAGCCCTTGATGCGATATCTGTCTAGAATGGACAAGATCCTAGCCTTCCAGACCACAAAGTTAGACACTTTATCCAACCTGTCCTGATCTCTCAACCCATTCACGACCATCTCGCTGCTCTTTTGTCGACTCCTCTGAGTCTCTCTACTTTCCTCCTGGAAGTTCTTGGTTTGACTCCTCCTGAGTCTCTCTACTTCCCGTCTGGAAGTTCTCCTCTGGACTCTGTAGCATAAAAACTTAGGCTGAAGCACGAAAACTGGTAGCTTGTAGACTTGAATGTAAAAATACACACAGGGATTTAAGAATAAGAATTTATTAATATATAAAATTGTATAAGATGATATAAGATGATCTGAATCTTACAATGATGCCCTGCTTTTATACCTCAGCAGGTGACCTTTCGTGAATGGGCATGTCTTTTAGACATGCCTTTTCACTTAACTTAATGATTATTTAACCTAACTAATATTTGATTATTTAATATTTATATTATTTATATTGATTAATTGTTGATGAATATGTCATACATAGACTCTCCCTTTGGAAGCTTTGTCCTCAAAGGCTTTAACACTGGGGGTTTCTTCAACTAGTCGTCTATCTCTTGACGTATATAATTCTTGCGTCTTATAGCTTTTCAGTAACATTCCCTGGATTTTTTTTTTGTAATAATAATTTAACTTTATTTTTTTTAATATTTCTAACACATATGTATTTTTTTTTATTATATATATTATCTACTATATATATATATATATATAGATATTAATATATATAACAACTATATATATATATTATATATATATATATTATTATATACTATAATATATTATAATAAATGTGATAAAAAAAAAAAAAAAATCTTTATAACTTATCAAGCCCTGACCAAATCTTTCCGAACTAATTCTCGGGCAAAAGAAGCATCCTTTGAAAAACCCAACGCTGACATGCCACAACGTTTCTGCCTGGATTGGTGTGTTAAACACCTCTGCAACTCCATAGTTATCTGCAACCCTCTCTGTGATTGCAATAACTCAAGGTTACTTGCTGTAGCCGTCGTTTGACCACCCAGCTTCTCAGCTGTTGAGTCAATTTTATTAAGGATTAAAGATTCCTTTGATATTTCTTACAGTTCTCTGGCAAATTCTTACTGTCTGCCAACAACTATCGTAATGTGATCAGTTTTCTCGATGATTTTCACTTGGGTACGAGGGATTCTGGACTTTTGAGCCAAGCTGCATTGATGGGGAAGCAATTCATCGTCGATTCCATGGACAATGGTGATCTTACAGTCCAGTTTTCTCCAATTTCCTTACCCACATCTTCAGCAACTTTTGTATTCAGATCTTGTAAACGAGTAATGCAAATTATAACTACATTCACCAGAAGGTCGACATAATATGTAAAATTTAAGATAACGAACTCGTTCTTGATCCAGGCGATGGAGAGTATTGTCATTCCATTGTAAAGGTCTTCATTGGTTATACCTCTGGAATTCTGGCGCCATAAGAGATACTAAGCAATCTCAATCACATAAACTGTAAATTATGCCTGAGTAAAACAGTCGAAGGCAAATTCTTAAAACCATGCTCTTGATTTTCAAATATTCTGACTCTGCAAGATCACAGAGAATGCGTGCAAAGGCACACACACAATTGTTGGGTATGGAAATTAGATCTCTGCCTCTCAAACCGAAGACATCCACGATTTTGGCAATTTCTATGCACACTTCCATTGCATACTCACACGAAAGGTAATGCTCACGGAATAAAGAGCATAGGGGTTCGTTGACTACCTAGTACAAGTTTTCATATCCCTTGATTGACAAAAAAGTCTCCTTGTTTTCTTCACTGTATTGGCAATAAAGATGAAGCAGATTTAGCTTCTGCCACAGATTCTTCCAATACTTCTTCACAGCTTCATCCAGGTTCAAATTTGGACCATCATAATCTAAAAGGTTACGGTAATTAAAAACCAATTCATTCAAAAGATCCTTCATATCTATGGTGCTCAACACTTTAGTGTAGTCGGGAATAACCTCGAGACCTAATGTTAGACTTAGTGTTGGGTTGTCAACAATGTACTGACGCATCTGTACCCTCAACTCGGAATGAGGGATGGCATTCTTAATGTCGAAGGGCTGATGGGTGTATGGGTTGACAGCACCGTGTTTCATGTTCCAAATCTTCTCTAGTGTCCTGCGGTTATAAAGAACCTGAGCTGAGTCTTCTCTAACGTCTAATAAAATTGGATCATAAGCGAATTCTTGAACCAAAATATCAATATCTTCTTCAGCAATATCATCATATGAGTCCATTTTAGATATTACAATGGATGTTTGTTCCAGAGATAGTACTAATTTTATGTTCTGAAAATGATACTCGCAAAACAAGCATATTATATTCATTTTCTTCCATATTTTCACCAACTGCTTCTCTGTGATTGGTCTGGCTTCATATATGAGTAACTACTGTAAATGTCGCTTCATGTCTTCTTTGCCCAGAATTCTTCAATAGTCAAAAATTACAGTCTTTGTAGGAAATCTATGAAGTTCAATGAGATGTTTCATTTCTTCTCTTAATTATCTCTACGAAATGGCTCTTTTAATGTCAAACCATTCTCGTGTAAAGGGATTGTGGGCTTGCTGTTCATTTTTTTCAACATTTTCTGCTTTGTTATGATATTGTTCATCTAGATCTATTACATCTTTGTGTTCATTATCATTATTCTGAATAAAATCTTCTTGATCTATATCAGCGTCTTGATCTATATCAGCGTCTTGATCTATATCATTATCTTAGTCTAGATAATCCTCATTCTCATCACGATCAACTTTATTTGAATCCTCACCTAGATCATCTCCCTTATTATTGATCTTGTTTCGACATTCTTTAACTTTTGCAAAAGATTTTTCTAGTTGTTGAAATGCTTCTTGAATACTAAATTGTTCAACGTAATCAAGATGTGAACGTAATGGCACATTGTGTGGCGAACTATGTTCAAAGGCTTGCATGATTATATCGTGTGCCATAGCTCTGATACCACTAAAACATAAAAACTTACGCTAAAACACGAGGACTGGTAGCTTGCAGACTTGAATGTAAAAATACACACTGGTATTTAATAATAAGAATTTACTAATATATAAAATTGTATAAGATGATATAAGATGATCTAAATGTTACAATGAGGCCCTGCTTTTATACCTCCACAGGTGACCTTTAGTGAATGGGCATGTCTTTTAGACATGCCTTTTCACTTAATGACTATTTAACCTAACAAATATTTGATTATTTAATATTTATATTTTTTTATTTATTTAATTGTTATGAATTATATTCATAACAGACTCCCTCTGAGTCCCAATTTCCCTCTTGGAAATCCTTTTGCCAAAGTCGAGTTGCCCCACTCCGATCGTCTATGCAACTACACCACTGATCTGAATTCCTTGGCTAGAAATCCGCCTCAGCAGCAACTCCCTCCACCTTGGTCTTGCCCTATTAGGTATTTTTCTGACTACAGTACCCCACCAGCTTCGCTCCACAAATTACCCACAGCCTCCTATGCACCAACGACTGAAGGATTGAGCTACTTGGCTCTGCGCAATCCCGGCACTGGCAAATCAGCTCCCCCAGCCAACTGCGTCGGCCCTCCTGGCCTCTGCGTGAGTCCGATTCAGCCTCTGCGTTGCCTTTCTCTAATGACGTAGTTCCTTTGCGTCACTCCTTCCTCTGTCGCCTTCTGCAAGGATCAACTCTGTCACTCGAGACAGCTGAATCTGTTGCAAATGCTCTGCTCAGATGATGCCTTTAGTTATCCTGTGATCTGCAACCATGCTCTAATACCATGTTGAAATTCCTAAGTCTATCCGTTAGGAATTTATTCTATATTCTGTTGGTGTATTTCTCCTACTTGTCTAAATACGAACAAGTTATTTAATACAGTTAAATATCAAAACAAACACAATACAGTCACAACATCTACAGATCATCAACTGAAAGAAAACAAGCACACAAGTGACAACGTTATTTTTGGACCAATGTCCCTGGAAAAAACCCAATGTGGAAAAATCGATGCAGCTATTCAGAGGGTTATATTATTAAGCAGTCTATCTGAGTACAACTAGGTGCCTAATCTGGCTCACCCGACAGAGAAAAATACATGGCAACAATACCTCTATATTTGGAAACAGGTATTCAGAAAACCTGTCCCACGAAACCCTCTCCAGCACAACTGAAACTCAGCGTTGGCCCTTTTGGCCTCTGCATCAACCTCCTGCTAACCTGCGTCGGCCCCAGGACCCTCTGCATCAGCCCTCTGAGGCACTACATAGCCTCTGGGAGCCTCTGCCTCACTCCCTCTGCCCTCTACATGGATGACGCAGTCTCTCTGGGCTCTGCGCTGCCTCTGCTGGGCTCTGCATAGCCTGGACTAGTTGCTGCTCTCGCTCTCTTTGCTTCTGCGCTAGTCTCCCAGTATTGTCCCTGCCTCTCTGCCTCGTATTCACTGGCCCTCGCTGCTGATCACTAATTCAACTTTGCTTAGCAACCCCGCTCTAGCAAAATGTATGATTGATCACTCTGGTGTGTTCTCCAACTGACCCTCAAAACTCTTTTTATACTTTTCTTGTTGGTCCATCAACGGCCGAGATTAAATCTCTAATCAACAGCTAAGATTAGATTTGGCTTGATCCATGACTTTGGACCCTTCTAACCCAGTTTTATATTAATACCCATTAACATTTTAATTTTCCTAGGTTTAGAATTAGGAACTCTATTAAAAATATTAATTATTTTAATATCTCCCAAACCGGGTACAATCTGTCCAAACCATTTTTGGGTCTTGGAGATCTCATGTGCTTTAGCCTTTCCACCAATTTTCATGGCTAGAGCTCATCCGATGCTACCCCAAACTAACAATGCAGTCATCTAAATCAAATAAAAACAATTAAAATTGACCAAAGATCATCTAATAATCACTTAATTGGTTAACCATTCGAGCTTATTTGGCATTGATAATTTGGCATCTTGTTGGTTTATGAACGACTGAATCATTAATTTTCTGAGTTGTTACAAGTCTGATATATGTTATTTTGAGGTCTGACCTGAATATTAAAAGTTTGATCTATAGCTTCTAAGCAGTCTCGTAATCAATTGGATATCATTGGAACTTTAATGCATCGATTTTCTTGCTTATATTTGACATATTGCATTGTTTTTTGACTGCTGATATAAATTTGCAGACCTCTGAAAACAAGGTTGCAGCAGTAATAAATCACATATATGTCTCTAAAATTGGCTAAGGAACTCTTATAATTCATAATCATTTATGGTCGAAGTGATTTGGACTTAAAATTTGGTCATTGGCATCTATTTGCACTCTTGCATTGACACACATAAGTGCTCTAATCAACTTGATAAGTGTTTAATGAGATTGAGTGGCATTGTGATTAATGATCTTGTTTCTCATAGCTATTGTAATCATTCGATAATTGGATAAATTGGATATCTCTTTTGGATGGTATTTTAATCATAGTTGTGATAAGAAATCTGAATCTCTCTATCTTATGTATCTAATTGGCATATCGATCATTCATTGATTATAATCTTGAAGATTGCTAATTGTCTTGAAAAACATTGATCTTATCTTGTTTATCACTTGAGCAATTATCTATTGTTATTACTAGTAACATTTTCTGGCACCGTTAAGTTTGAGCACTTTCTCTTGTGGTTGAGATTGTCATTCATCTATTGTTTAAGTACTTCATTGTTCATAATTGAAGATCATTGTAATTGAGCACTTAAGAACCTTAATAATCTCACCTTACAAACACTCAGATCTTGCATTTGCATCTTAGGACTAGTCTCTTTCATTAATTAATTAACTTCCAAGCATAAGCTTGGTCAATAGAGAATTAGGTCCACCTTTCTCATCTAACTTGAGGAGTCTAGCACCTCTTTAGTGGTTAACACGGTGACCTTGCAATCATCGGAGCCACAGTCTCTGCAGTGCCGGAGGCATCGGGTAGTTAGAACCCAAGGGAAGGGATCGTTAATCAAGCCCTAGCTTGCTTCCCCTTGGTTTCTCTTTCACAACCTACTCTAGGGACTAGCTTCAAAACAGTTAAGACGAAGGATATACTTAAATAGGCATGAAACTTAAAAATAACCAAGACTTTGCATCTCACCTAGATAGTAGGATTTGCATTTCATATAAGATAGTGAAGCATTCTTAAGCAACAATTGTTCATCTGATGACTTGGTAAATAATTTGTCTCAAGCAAATAATTGACTCCATTTAAGGCACTAGTCTTCCCCAATAATCTAATCAAATCATTTAACTTGCTAATTCAACCAATTTGCTAGGCCATTTAGTTGTGTCTCTCAGACTTGTTGGTTTCCAACAAGTTTCTCATCTTCCCCTGTAATAGGGACTACCCCCCATAGTTTGTTGTAGGGAGACAGCTAGAATGGACAGGGCAGGGATCAAAGTGACAGCCCCCGCCCTAAGCATTGTCACATCTTGCTTGTACAGTTTAGGGGAAAACAAAGTCAACCAATAGAGAGGGACTAAAAGTCTAAAACCTCTCATGAGCAGTTTGACCCACTCATTTATCTATTAGAAAATAGTTGGTATGTCTATGTGGCACCACCATCAATATTTTATTATTTTCTCCCTAGTTAGAAAAATATAGTTATTTTATTTCAAGAGGGTTTGGCTCTTCTTCTATATAAAGAGACCCCCTCTCATTTGTAATGGTAGTTGAAGCAAAGAGTACTTGAGCTCTTGGTATACTCTGCATTTGTAATTTTTCTTAGAGAAAGTGGATAATTTAATAAGATACCATAGAGAATGAGAATGCTTTCTACTTTGTAAGCTCATGGATGCTATTTATTTCTTCATCAACAATTATTAGGCAATGAAATCTGGGTAATATTGTTTCATCTATAACCATTTGTCATTTGAAGTGGATATTGTAATGCATTTCTCCCTATATATGGTGAAAAGCACACTCTTAACATTTCTTGATAGATTCATAACTTCATAGTCTTTGATCTTGTCCACATTAGCAAATATCAATGTATGAAATTCTTGGGTGTCTCAAAAGAACAAGAGGGGTTATTCGGCTTGTAATATACAGCCATAATCACCCTTGTAGCCCCAAGAGAACCACCTGCCAGAAGGATATTGTAGAATCCCATGCACCCGATGGATGTATAGGGCACTGATACCACCTTACAGCCACATAAAACTCGTTTTAAACCCATCTTTTATGTGTTCTACAGATCTGAATTCTATAAGAAAATTTAATTCAAATCCATCCTAAAAGTCTGTCTTCGTTCCTCATTTTGCATCTAACAAACCAGACTATTTTGGTTGTATAAACCTGCTTCATAACTCAATTGGGAACAGCTTTAAAACGGCAGGTTTATGCATTGTTGAATGGCACTTTATTGCAGGAAATTACATGGAAGATAATAGCTATTTATACCAGCTGCAATGTACTTGTCAGATACGGTAAAAAGGGGATCCATTTAAGCTTGAAATATCATGGTATTCACACTTGTAATCAGGCCAGAATTGAGAAGTTTGCTACAGCAGTTAGCAACACACTATGAGGAAGCCCTATAATTACATGATTCTTTGCTGGTTTGCCCAACATAATTATGAACAGCCATTTAATGCTGTTGGTTAAAATATGAAAACTCGTTATAATTTACTTGAATTCTGTATTAGAAATCAGATCAAAACATATGCTGTTGTACTCGTATGGTTGCAACAGGTCATAAGGATTGAGTTCGAAAGTATACAACGTGTTCATAATTAAGCTGATATCCTTTTACTCAATCACCATTAAGCTATTAGCAAGACTAGAACATATAGAAAGATGATCATAGGAAGTTCCCCTTAGAGGTGATCTTTGATCATGCTAGTGTGTGAGAAGATAAAACCAAGGTAACAGCGGTGAATCTGCCAAGTTCCATAAATTTGTCACCATGTGAAGACCTTGCACATTAAGTGGCAAATTTTGTGGTAACACAAGAATCATAGAGACTTAAGAATCAGATTCATATAATTTGAAAACTGTCCTCTTTATTTTGGCCCTCAGTCATCGAGTTCTGTCCATGTGACCTTGTGCTTAAGTTAAAAGGGATCCTAGGAACCAAAATATCACCAAACCCTGCATTCTATGTCCACATTACCCAAATCAAGATACCCATGTAAATATAATCTAAGAGAAGGAAGACATTCCCCGAACAAAACTTCTTTTTCTTTTTCTTAACAAAAGTCCAAATGGGATTTGACTCATACATTTCTTTTGACTCAAAATAATTTCCTTTTGACTCTTTTTGACTCTATAAGCATGAAGAACATGCTTTGACCAAAATAAAATAATAATAACAAATATAGTAATAAATATATCAATGGCATTGTGAAGACCGACACTAGTTACATTTTCCAACAGAATAAGCAGTAAATAAAAATTTAATATCAGGGAAAATGTTATGGAAGTCAAACCTGTCCATACATCACGATGTGCTTGGTCATCCCGATAAACTGGAGTTGCAGACCATATAAAATATCCTCCCGGTCTAAGAATTCTGTTGATCTCTAGTAAAGGTTTTCCACCTGCAAATGAGCCTCAACTCCTGTTTAGCAATCCAAAGATGGTTCAAATATCAACCAACATAAATTGTTGCATTTGAAGAAAATAGTCACTTCAAAGTTTTATAAAACTAGATGGAAGTATTTTGGGTCAAATGAACATCTGATTGATAGGCCTGACAAGGTTATGAAATAAATACATTTTGAAGAAACCAACCTTTGCATTATAGGATGCATAAAAAATCCCAATGAGTTTGTTGATTTTCACTAGCAAGAACAATGTCATGGAAAGGTACTCAAAACCATCAATATCAAAATGAATGCATGCATACCATCTCCATGCCAGTGCACCCTACATCTTGCACAATGTACCACATCATACACATTGCTTGGGAATACGAGCCTTTGCGTGCCAATAACCCCTAAAATTGCTGGAATGCCCCGCTCAAGAGCAAGTTGAATCTGTGCTTCATGTTCATCCTTGGGAGCAACTGACATTGTTAGGACACCTTTGTCAAAAAGGTACCCACCAAAACTAGCCACACCACATCCCACATCAAGCACAACCCTTGTACGTGTTCCCCATGCAACATTCGGAAAGACCTGCTTTACAAATAGATAATCAATAGTTAAATCCACCGAATATTTCACCAAGAAATTGGGAAAGTATCCTCTATGAAGAATGCCATCAGCATTCCTTCGTATAGTAATTCCATTGCTGCAGATAATTTACTAACAACTGTTTTTTCTAGACAATTAAGGAAATAAGAAACAGTTCCATTTTCTAAAAATCCCATTTGCAATACATGTCCAATTCCATCTTTATCATAAAGCCTTGACACAATTAATCATTAAAAAACAAAATTATACCATTTATAATTTCATCAACTTGTCTGATACAGAAATAGCATTGATCTATCTTAACATCAAGTTTATTAAGCATCAAGAAGGATATAATAAACAGATGCACAAACCTCTCTCTGCTTAAGATATTTGGCATTAAGATGGATCTATACTAGTTTATTTACTTCGATTTTTATTTGTTTTACATCAGTTCCTTTTTTTCACATTAGATATCAGACATCTACTTTTTTCCATTTTAAATTATTACTGTTACATGCATTACAAATTATTATGTATTTCTTCCACCCATGTTGTAAAATGCACCTTCGTTCTCTCAATGTTGATGTTTGTAGCTCAGGCAGGTACTTCTGCACAGGCCTAAGTGTCTAGGCATGCAAAAGTCGCCCAACGTCTCCTTAGGAAGCTTGCTCACTTCCTTTTTTTCACATTAGATATCAGACATCTACTTTTTTCCATTTTAAATTATTACTGTTACATGCATTACAAATTATTATGTATTTCTTCCACCCATGTTGTAAAATGCACCTTCGTTCTCTCAATGTTGATGTTTGTAGCTCAGGCAGGTACTTCTGCACAGGCCTAAGTGTCTAGGCATGCAAAAGTCGCCCAACGTCTCCTTAGGAAGCTTGCTTAAGTGTGAGCAAGTTACTAATGTAACGTAGCCTAAGTTTAAACTAAGGAAAATCACATATTAATTATGTTGGCTAATCGAATTAAGAAACTTAGGAAAAGTAAAGTAATTGTGTTCTAAACTCAGTCAGTGATCTCAACTGAAGCAAGAACTAATCTCAATCATCAATCTATTGAAAATTGATGTTCTATGCTGAAACAATTACTTAAAATGAACTTCTTCCAGCTCCAATATCAGTTAAGCAATTGTAGATAGAACATACACCATATAAACCATATGCAAAATAGAAAACAACCAAGAACACAATGAGACAAAGAATTTAGGTCCAATGACCAGGGCAAAACCCACAAGGGGAAAACCCAACCAGATTCTTCTTCTAATAGAAATCAATTGTTCAGCAGAGAAACAGAATACAATGAGATATCAAGAGAATGAAGAAGTTCACCCAAATCTGAACTAGTTGTAGCAAGAAGATCTTTGATAGAAGCAGTTGTTGCAAACACTGAATCAATTTGGCTCACCAAGTTCTGCTTTTACTCTCCAAGTTTCTCTCTCACTCTCTCAATCCTTCTCTAGCCTCTCCATCTCTTTCACAAGTCCGAAGTCTCTTTTCACAATGCACAAGTAAGTAGTGAAGATGAGAGGCACATATATAGGAGGAGCAAGGAGTTCGAGCCATCAAGGAGGAGTAACTTGCATGCCTTGAGGGAGAGTTACATATGCCATTTAGGGAGACACACATGCCTTTGTAACTCATGCCATTAAAGAGATATGCTTGCCTTTGTAACTCATGCCATAAAGAGTAATATGCATGCCTTGAAAGAGAGAGTGTAACATATGCATTGAAGAATGCGTAAGAGGAATCTTTTATGATGAGTTAGTGTTACTTGGGAGCGGGAGCGAAAGAGGGGAGCGGGAGCAAAAATAGGAGCGTGAGCGACATTTTCAGAAGCTCCCGGTTTGGGAGTGAATCCCGGAGCGATTTTTTTAAAATATATATATTTTTTATATTTTTTAATTTTTGATACATATATGTCAACAAAAACATGTAGAATGATGAATTAGATATAAAAAAACATAAAAACACATAGATTGATCATTGAACCATATCACATCAATCATCTAGAAGTTATAATCTTCATCAACCATGTCCACAAGTTAGTAACATACATATTACAACTGCAACATACTGAGTCTCGTGAATCATGATTCATCAAATTCAATCTTAAAGTTTCAACTTCAAGCTTTCAAAATTGAAAATTCAATATATAACATTTATCATCATTGATCACCAAAGTTGTACTTGTAAGCTAAGTTTAACCATTACAAAAAATAATATCTTAGATATTTCTAAGTCCTAACTTCTAACTGTTAACATGAAATGAAATGTTATAAAATGAAACATGAATAATGAAATGAAATGAAACAACTTTAGTCTTTCACGAAGCATCATATTCATAATTCACAATCATTACCAATGAGTTATAATTGCCAACTTCAAACTTCAAATTTTCATTGTCACAGTCATATATTGTTTACAAAAAATATCAAGAGTCAAGGACTCAAGACTCAACAATTATGAAAAGTTGAAAACTAATAGAAACTAGAAAAGACAAGTAAACTATAAATCTACATGTGGCCCTTGCCACAAGAGTCTCTAGGAGTATAAGCAGGTCGTGGTGGTCTTCTAGGAGTCTCCCACACAGACCGACGACTAGAACTAGAAGGCACATGCCCTCCACGTGAGGGTGTAGATGGAGGTGGCGACAACAAAGGAACAAGACTCGGAACTCGAGCACTGCTACTGGATGGTGAAGGTGGCATGGTTGCTGCAGCTGCTTCATCTTCATCCCTTATAAGTTCCTCTTCTAGTTCTTCAAGATGTACAGTGCCATCCTCCAAATTGTCATCCTTTGGGTGAGTGTCCCAAATTTTATATGTGGGATCCTCATAAGCCTGATCACAGTAATGACTCAACAACCTCAAGTTGTAGTGCACATAAACCAACCTTTCTGCTTGGTTTTCATTAAGTTTGTTTCTTTTCACATTATGTATGTAGCTGTAGGTGCTCCAACATCTCTCTGCAGAAGAAGTATTTACAACCTATGAAAGAACCATTTTTGCCAATTTTGGCAAAAGTCCCTGGCCGCCATATGTTTCCCACCATGTGAGAGAATCAAATCTATCTCTGTCTTCCATTGCATGGAAGTTACCAAACAAACCAATGCCACTGAAGTATTTGCCTATTTCAAGGTGCACAACTGCACATTCCTCCCTGTCAGGTATCAACTTTTCTAATGCTTGCAAATATCCACTAGTTACCTCTGCATCTAAATGGGGTTTGGTCCTAATCCCACCGCCTGGTGCAGGTTGGCCCAACCAAGATGTAGAGTAGTATTTTGGCGTAAGGATATACGCCAAGCAATGTAGTGGAAGATTAAGTTTATTCCACCGTTCACACACACAATCGTGAATCAGTGTGTACAAGTCGGGATCTTTGTTATGAACAATATCTTTTATTTTCCCCAACATGGTATCCATTTGCTCATACACCTCGCCAATCACTGGTTTGTCTGTATCTGCAAACCAAATCATGTGATAAATGGGCTTGGTGAAATCCAATACTTGCCTCACGCTTGTCCAAAACTGACCATCAAGAGCGGCCTCCTCCACCAATTCAAAACCTCGCCTGTCAGCTGCATTTGTAGCCCTTTCCTGTAATACCTGCCAATGTAGACTCGATACCATGCTAGCCAATGACTCTCTTACCTTCAAAAGACGCCTGAAGGTGAGGTAATAGCTACCAAATCTGGTCTTTGCAATCTTCAACAACTCCAATCTCGAGTGACTGCAGAAAAGTCCATGGGTATTGCTATGATTTGTAATAAATTTTATCATTTGTTTGCCTTTCTTGTACAAATCACCAATCCATTTGTATTGTGCATTTTTGTTCTTGACAACATCATGCATCAAAAGGTTCAATGTGTTAACCAAACATCCAGACCAAAATATGTTGGGGTATTTATCCTCAATAATTGCTTCCGCTGCCTTACAATTAGGAGCATTATCAGTGATGACTTGGATGACATTGTATGGCCCAATACGGTCAATTGTTTCAAGTAATGCTTCTGCAATGTTGATGGCGGTTTTGAACTTGTCTGAGTAATCATGTGCAGTTAGAAAGATGGGACCACTAACAGACATAGCAAGAACACTTATCAATGGCTTGCCTTTTACATTTGTCCATCCATCAGATACAATGGACACCCCATGATCAGTCCAAGAACTTGTCATTCTATTCAAAGAATGTGATATTTTTGCTTTTTCATGGTCAAGTCCAACTGTTCTTACCTTGTCATACCCAAGGTTCTTGTATCCTTTAGGGGCATCATTTATGGCAGGAACCATTTCGTGGCAATAAGGTGAGCGAAGAACATTGAATGGTATCCCACATGCATAGAGAAACCTGTAAACTTTTGAATTCACATCATTCCTACACTCGTCATCAAGGAAACCTGATATGGTTCTACGCCTTAAACTTGGTGACCCTATGCCACCTTATCCACTGCCTTGGGAGGATGCTAAAGGAGGTCTTTGTGCTTGTGATTGTGAGCTTGGTTCAAAGAAACCCCTTGATTTTTTAGATTTGTATTGGGCTTCCTCCTCTTCCTTTATGTATTTGGTTCTATCTGCTGCTGACATAGCTACACAAGTTTTGATTCCTATTTGTTTATCTCCATCCCATGGCCTTTTCCCGTAGAGGTGTTTTTTGGCACGGGTGTATGAACCTGTGTAATTATTGTTGTAATGGGGGCAACAAAATTTAGTGGTTCCACCCCCTTTCCCTGCTTTAGGCCTGTTAACATTTTTCCACAATGGGGTTTGGTCTTGTTTAGTTTTTTGAGAGTCATGTTCACCCTCCTCCAGCTCCTCCTTACCAGGGTTTTCATCAAATCCACTTTCTCCAGCTTCTTCATCCCCCTCTTCATTTTGGCCCCTCCGTTTCCTACTCTCCAGTACCATAATAACCAGAAAAGGGACCAAGAAGAAGCAAATGCCAAGAAATATAACCAGCTCCATGATGTTTGATATTTGTAGGCTTTTGAATTTGCAAAATTTAATGGGAATGGGAATGAGAAAATTAATTTAATTTATTTAGATTCATGATTCATTTACTAAATAAGTTATATATTTACTAAATTACTAACTAAACTAAATTAAATTACTAAATTACTAACTAAACTAAATTAAATTACTAAATTACTAAGTAACTAAAGTTTAAACTACTAAATGACTAAATTACTAACCTCCTTGCAGGCTTGCTCCTTGCTCCTCGGCACTTGCTCCTCGCTCCTCCTCGCTCCTTTGCACAATCTCCTTGGCTCTCCTCAACTCATTCAAGTCATAATGAAATAAAAAACGCCCCCCAAGCCCTTTTAAATTTTTTTTTTTTTTTTTTTTTGTTATATATTCGTGCGATTCGCTCCCGGCGGCGCTCGCGTCACCCCTGGAGCGAAAATTAAAAGCTCGAGAGCGATCGCTCCCGGGCTTTAATTTTCGCTGTAGGAGCGAAGCTCCCTGTTTTGGCAGGGAGCACAAATTTTTTTATCGGGAGCGCGCTCCCGAAATCGCTCCCGTTTGGCAGGGAGCACAATTTTTTTTATTTGGAGTGCGCTCTCGAGCCGCTCTCCCCCAGAGCGCGGATTGGGAGCGGGTTCGGGGGGGGGGGGGGACTCCCTCGCAACTCTGGTTTGGGCAATACACGAAGTTTCCAAACAGGAAGAGGGGATACAAGAAGGATGACAGGGTAGTAGTATCAACAGAGGTGGAGGAGTTCACTTCTTAGTTTGAGGAGTTTTCACTCATAGCTTGCATGGCAAGCTCAATGGCCAGTAGTGTGTGGTATACGAATAGTGGAGCATCCTGTCATATGACCAGGAACAAGGGTTCTTTCAACTTGTTGACAGAGAAGGATATGTAATTTCATAAAGAGGGGAGTTGATGGCAGGTACGTACAATAGGGCGTGGGTATTGTTAAGTCTGAGAACCCTCTCTACCTTAGAGATGTCGTCTACATCCTAGGGTTGAAGAAAAACCTTGTTTCGGTCTCAACCTTAGAGAACAAAGGTTATGAGGTTATCTTCAGTAGAGAAAGGCTTTCCTCAAGCCCTTCAACTTTGGAGCCATGAAGCAGATTGGAGCTAGGGTGAAGAACATCTACAGGTTACAGTTCGAGAGAGCCGCGACCTTGAGCAACAAAGAGATCATTGTGCATAGATGTGACCTTGTGTATGGGTCACTTACACCATGGAGCGCTGAAGATTTTGAGGGAGATTGCTACAAGGTTACCACAGTACAATGTAGATCAACATGACGTGTGCAAGGGCTGCACACTTGGCAAGTATGCCAAGACATCCTTTTCCAACCGAGACATTAGGGCCAAGAGCATCTTGGAGTTGGTACATTCGGATGTATGTGGACCATTTTCCTCTCCATCCATGATGGGATGGTTGAGTGCAACAATTAGAGCATTATTGGAGTGGTTAGGGCTATGTTGCATGACCAGGGGCTACCTATGTTTCTTTGGGTAGAGGCATGTAACATTGCAATCTTTTTGTAGAACAAGAGTCCACATAGGGTGCTAGGCAGAGTCACACTAGAGGAGGATTTCACAAGCAAGATTCCTGACGTTTCTCGCTTCCAGATCTTTGGCAACCTTGATTACTACCATGTGTCTTTTGATAACTGGAAGAAGGTGGAGCCCATAGTAGAGAAGATTATTTTCGTGGGCTACAACAAGACATCTGAGGCACACAAGGTGTTTATTCTAGCACTCAAGAAGATGGTGATTAGACGTGATGTCAAGTTTGAGGAAGAAAGGGCTCTCAGAAAGTCCTTGGAGTGTGAGTAGGGTGTAGCACAAGAGGAACAACAGGCTCTCGAGCAGGAGGCTCAGCTAGTTTCTCAAGCTTCATCACAACCAGTTGTTAGGCAGGTCGACCAACACGCAGTTGAGGAGAAACTGCAAGAACAAGAGGAGAGAGTAGCGTTAGAGGGGCCCACTCGGCCAATGATTCCCAGTGTAGGGAGAGGACGAGCGAGGTGGGCAAATCAATTGATTAGGGAGGCTCATGAGAGAGTTGGAGTCCTTGCTCCACATTCAGATGGAGAAAACAACCACAAAGATATATGGGGTACATGGCACTTATGAGTGAGGTGATAGACTCAGAGCCTTCTTGTTATAAGGAGGCAACTTCTTAGCAAGTATGGCAAGATATCGTGGTGGAGTATTCCTCTATCATGCAGAATGACACCTAGGAGATTGTGCTAAGACTAGTTGGCAAATCAGTGGTGGGTTCACGTTGGGTATATAAGATTAAGTATGCAGTTGATGGGAGTGCGGAGAAGTGTAAGGCTAGATTCGTGACCAAAGGGTTCTCTTAGGTAAAAGGGATAGACTATGATGATATGTTCACAACTTCACACAAGTGGCTTGATATTTGTCCATTACGACTGTTTTGGCGATTGCAGTGTAGATAGAGTGGAAGATCCACCAAATGGACATGAAGTCTGCCTTCCTTAATGGAGTTGTTGAGGAAGAGATATATATTGAGCAACTTGAGGGGTTTTAGACTTTCAGTAGAGACACACGTGTGCAGGCTGAAGAGAGCTCTTTATGGGCTCAAGAAGGAATCGAGGGCATGGTATTCCCTGATAGACAACTACCTACTCGGTTTGGACTTCACCAAGAGTGAAGCGGACCCTAAGCTATACTATATTGTGGTTGAGGGCCAACCTCTCATTCTTGTGTTATATGTTGATGACTTGATATTGACAAGGGACGAGGAGCTCTGTTGTGATTGTAAGAAAGATCTCGCAGAAGAGTTTGAGATGAAGGATATAGGGCTTATGCACTATTTGCATGGATTGGAGGTTTGGCAAGGTGATGGGGAGTTATTCTTGGGACAGGATAGGGATATGTAGAAGATTCTCAAGAAATTCCACATGCGAGATTGCAGGGCCATGACGACGCCTCTAGTCACAAACTAGAGGAAGGTGGATGCTACCAAAGGTGAGCATGTGGATCCCACTCTCTATAAGCAGCTCAAAGGGTCATTGATGTATCTTGTGAACACATGACCAAACATTTGCTTTGTAGTCAACTAGTTGAGCCAATTTATGCTTGAATCGACCAAAGTGCATTTGTTGCTACCAAGCATGTGTTGAGGTATCTCAGGGGCACAACCACTTATGGGTTGTTGTACGAACAAGTTGATGGAGTGAGTCTTTAGGGATTCACAGATGCAGATTGGGTAGGGGGTTTAGCAGACAGGAAGAGCACTTCAGGTTGTGCTTTCAGTTTTGGGTCAACAGTTGTTTCTTGGTTAAGCAAGAAGCATAAATCAGTGGCACTGAGCTCAGCTGAGGACGAGTACATGGTTGCCAACTTGGCAAATTTGCGAGGTTATTTGGTTATGGAAGCTACTTGTCGGGTTGTTTAGTTAGAGGTTGGAGTCCAAGGTCATAAACTGTGATAATCAGAGCTGAACCAAGCTCTCCGAAAATCCAGTATTTCATGACTGCTCCAAGCACATTGAGATCAAGTACCACCATATCAAAGATTGTGTTCAAAGGGGTAAATTCAGAGTTCAGTACATAACTACAGAGGAGCATACAACATATATCATGACCATGACGTTAGGAAGAATCAAATTTATCTACTTCAGAGATAAACTGGGTGTAGTAGATAAAACACCTTCCTCTCTAAGAGAGAGTGTTAATTGAAGTTAGAGATGGAAGGGTTTTGCTAAATTTAGAAGTGTTAAATTTAGTAGTGGAACCCACAAGTGAACTAAGGTGCAATTATACTTTCACTTAATTTTGACTTAGGAAAATTCTAATTTTCCTATAGTCAAAAATTAAATTGATCTCAACAGTTTGGCTTGAGTTAATGAGCTAGTTCAACTTGAGTTTACAGGCCAATTCCGACTTGAGTTGATGGTCCAGGTCAATTTTATAAAAAGGAAAGGGCGTAGACTAGGCTATCATCATTACGCACTAGAGACTTGTGTGTTTTAGCTCAGCAAGAAGAGATTCTAGTTTAGTGTGCTAGTGCAGAGAGACATAGGTCGAATAGCCTCAACATTTTCTTTAGCATCGTGCTCACTTACCAAGGCCAAGTCAGCCTACGTAGGAGGGTCAAATAGCCTGTACGAGTTTGTACAACTGTGTATGCAGAGGTCAAGTTGGTTAGAAAGACGCAAAATAGTGCATTGAGGGAACGCGAATTGAAGGGGAACTTTTCCCTGTGTCTGTAATCAATTTTCTGAGATTTTTGATGAGTAGAATAATAATAAAACACACAAGTTGGCATGTTTTTCCCCAATTGGGGTTTCTTGGGTAAATTCTAGTGTACTATTTATTGTGTGCTTGTGTCTTTTTGATTTTATTTTCCACTTCTAGTATTTGTTAGAATACTCTACATATTTCGTAAGAGTTTGGAGTTCAGTTTTTAGTTTCCTCATCTCAATTTTTATATTAAGTTAGTAGTTGGGTATTAGAAAGCTAACACCTTTTACTTTTGGTTGATTTTTCTTTGTATTATTGCTCGTATCTCAAAGGGTTAGAGCTTGCTTCGAATGATGTATAGTAGTTGTATAATCCCTTAAGGATGAGCCATTTCATTACTCATCGGGGTTGGACATGCAAGGATTCCTTTTATGATGTAATGAAGCAACATGTGCTTAGGAATTGGGTGTTGGCCATAATGAGTGAGTTATAGCTCATGCTAGGATTTTTCCCACGTGCTAATGTGTATGACATATGTTCTGGCCATCTTTTGCATTTTAACATTCTTTCTTTTGATCTTTTGTCCATGATATGCTCTTTCTTTTCTTTTAGTTGCATCAACCTCCCAGGGAAACGTTCCTTGCCCTACCTAGGTATGAGGATGGATGGGTGCCAAATCCCAAAGAATTAATGGTTAGTTGAACTTGAGAATGGATATAAGATAAGGGATTGTAATGTATGATGGAAAGCGGCAAGTATGGAATGTGGATAGATGGAACTAGGTTATCTCAATTAGGGCTTCCTGAGTAGGGCCCCTCCTATACCCATTGGGCCATTAGGGGTCTCACTGGACCAGGGTCGAAGATTAACCCCCCATGTAAGGTGAGGGAACAAGATCACGGTCAAAACCCCTCTTTCCAGATCACCCCATAACCATATCAAATGCCCAAATACAAACAAGCATAAGCGCCCGCTTGCAAAATGAATAAAGTACTTTTTGATCGAAATCCCACCTTCGTTCATGTGCTCTTATTGAATGGATGAGAAGCATATGATTGATGCATGTGGCAGAGACATAATGGCACATCATCAGCCACTGGTGGCTGTATGTAAAGAATGGGAGAAAAGTTTTCTCCTATATGGTAACCCATTTTGGTGGGTAATAGTACCAACGCCCGAACAGGTTTTCTCGTCAAAAGACATCCTTGATCACTGAAACTGAGAGCAAGTTCCTTTTTAGTCTTGATACAAATAGCATGGCCTTTGCTTCCAACATTCCTCCTGACTTTGGCTGGAACCTAATGGGTCCATCCCGCTTTACTACATAAATATGAATCATTACCAAGCTCCACAGCTAAATATGAATCACTCTTTGTCAAGCTGCTAAATTGCTCCCATGCCTTAGTCATATGATGTGATGCTTCACTATCCGAGTACCATGCACTCCCACTGATGGTGCTAGTAGAGAGACAAGAAAGCAATGAAAAAGTCATGAAATTCATTGCAAACTTATCAAGCTGAATCTCTATTGATGTTGTTGTCTGCTGCGACTTCCCCTTCCCTTTCACTCTTGTGGAAAATGAAGCACTTGAGCTTGCTCGAGTCCTTCTTCCCTAGTTGAGAGATTTGCCCCTTACTATTACCCTTGGAACCCTTCCCTTTGCCCTACTTGGCCATGCTAGCCAAGGCTAGGTTCTCCTTTCCATCTCCTTGCTCGATGGCTTTAGACTCCACCCAAGTCTCTTCTTGGATGTAGTCATCTTAAAGCCTCTTCCAATTGGAAAGCTTTTCTTGAGCGTAGATTCCTTTGACAAATGGTTCCTATGACTTGGGAAAACCATTTATTGCCACACTCACAAGATCTGCATCCTCCACTTTCTCCCCAGTGGCTGCAAGCTGATCCCATGTCTGGGTGATCCTCATGAAATAATTGGTAATGTTATTAGACATTGACATCTACATGGATCTGAGCTTGTTTCTCAAGATCATCTTTCTATTCATGTTGTAACTCTGGAAACACTAGAGCCTTCAACCAGGTGAGGGATCAAATGATCCTTCATGACATCCATGATTTGTTGATGATTGGATCTCCTTATCTATGATCTCCCAAAGGTCATTTTCCTTTAGCAGCAAGGTATTTCTTGCCTTCCAAGGCAGGAAGTTGAATGCCTTCTTTAGAGTCTTGTCCCCCATTATTCTGTGAGGACTCCTGATCTGCACATAAACTGCAGTGTTACATGCGTCTGGCAATGAAACATGGGAAGCTTCTAGTCATGTTGCATAGCCTTTGCAGAGCCCAGTTTTTGCGATAATCCTCTACATAACCATTCTTGTCTGACCTGTTTCCTGTGCAATGGGGGTAATTTGAAAAAGAGTCGACTGGTTATGTTGAAAACTAATCTGAATCCCTGGACTGTGGACATTGTGATATGTTATCTTACCCTGGAAACCCGTGCAGCTATCAGCTTCTTTGATGCTGATGTCCTGTACCAGATCAGCGCACACAACCTCTTTGGAGGAGTGATCCCTGGACCATTTGTAGACATTCCTAGCATAGACAGCTCTGCTTCCCAAGGCTTGGCCTTGCATCTGAAATTTATTGTTTTTACAAGCCCTTTATTTTTTTCTGAATGGAAAAAATTTCAGATCAAAAAACTCCTCTTGATCCATTCAAAAACTGAAGGTAATGCCACAGAACCATGGGTGGTGCCAATCTTGACTTTCAATCTCTGATATCCCTCATCTGCAGTCAACAAAATCCCTTTCAGGATTGAATATGGACCTGAATTGCACCTGCAGGATTGAGTATGGACATCCCTGACCTCACTATTATGTTGAGTATGAGGAAAAATCCTTAATCCATCCTTTCATTCTTCAAGACCATTGATTCCTTGTTCAACCAATAGCCAAGTATACTTAATCTTTAATATGTATGACGTATTTTTCAATGTACTTTTAATCTCTCTTTATTTTGTGGTATTTTTTTTTATTTGCTGTCCACATTCATATTGTCTCATTAGCTTGTAACTGTGGTCTTATATAAATTGTGTTGTCTCAAAGCTGTTTACATGGCTGCAGATTTTGGTTTTCTTTTCCCTCTTGTCAAGAGCCTGTTATTATTTATTTGCAGGATACCTTTAGATCTGTATTTCCTTTCCACACATCTTCCCCTGAAATCCTAAAAGTTTGGTCCAAATGGTACAATCTTGACATGATTTACTGCATGGGGAAAAATGCTCGATAGGTTCTCTGGATAGAGATGTTTCATTTATTTAGCGATTTGTTGTAGGAATTAGCATATTGTCCCCTGGCAGAAACATACCCAAAGGGCTGAGCTTTGCTGTGAAAACCTTTCCCAAGTTCTTTGATAAATCTAGTTCTCTCATATTTAAGGATCTTATGATCGAAGGAAAAGTATCAAACAACGTGTTTTGAACTGGTCTCATTTTTTATACGATGCATCGAGTTATCAAACGTTATATCCTTCATACATACCTAAGTTCTCTCTTCCCTCTGTTTATGTTGATTGATTGAAACTGAGGAACATTTAAAGGCTGTCTTTTAAGCGCGTCTGAAGAATATCTGATTTTGTATTCGACTATATCTAAAAGAATCTCTTTCGCCACCCTGCCATAATTTTTTGCATGAAGTTGAACAGTAGTAGTTATCAAATTGTAATTTTTAGGGCGCTGTTAAATTTTTCAGGGCTGCATTGCACAACACGTACAGCCCCAGAAGAATTTGCAATTGCATGGGAATATTTTGCTAGTGCTACACTGTTCTCATTTGTTGGATTTATGTTGGCAGGTTGAACTCCTATCATGCAATTATTCCAGGACTTCCTGATGATTTAGCATTGAGATGTCTGGCAAAGATATCTCATGGATATCATGGGCTGCTAGAAGTTGTGTGTAAGAGATGGCATTCTTTAATTAGAAGCTCTGAGTATGCTCGTGCCAAAGCTCAAGAAGGCTGGTGTGGTAATTGGCTCTTTGTTTTAACAGAAGAACAAATCAAGGGTCCATGGAATGCATATGATCCTGAAGCTGATAGGTGGCATCCTCTGCCACCAATTTCCTGGGTTTTCTCCAATTACAGGCACCGTGGATTTTCATGTGTTACTGTAGCAAAGAAATTTCTAGTGATCGGTGGGTACTACACTCCATCTGACACTCTTGGTCAGCTGAAAAGGTTTACTGCAACTAATGAGGTTTTACAGTTTGATCCCTTTTCAAAGCAATGGAGCAGAGTGGCAAGTATGAAAGTTGCACGATGCAACTTTGCATGTGCTGTTATTCATGAAAAAGTATATGTGGCAGGTGGTTGCAGCTTGTCAAATGCAAGCACCCTTGCTCATGCAGAAGTTTATGACCCTGTTGAAGATAGGTAATCCTTTAGGCAGCTTTGAAAGATTTGTTGTCTGAAATTTGATGATGTTCCCTTTCCTTAAAACTCTTAATGAAAAGCATCCAATTTTGCCGATGACAATTTCTCCTTTTCTTGGTATTCAACTCTCCAAAAGTTTATGACACGATTGCCTGTCTGTATTTACCACTATTTCATCAATATGGCTGCCTGTATGTACTACCATTTTATTACTTTTCTTTCAAGCTTTGTTTCAATATGGCAATGCTTTGTGTAGACTTTGGCTTACCAGACATACTTGAAGAATTACACTTTATATTTCTCTGAAACTGTGGGTTTTATACTGAAAGATTTTACAAGTTCTATTGTGCAGCTGGCAGGACATTCCACCTTTGCCAAGTGCACGTGAGGATTGTGCTGGCTTCTCCTGTGGTGGTTTATTTTATGTTGTTGCTGGAGTAGATAATCGGGCAGAGCAGAAGACTGCAGTAGTTTTTGATCCGATTGAGGAAAGTTGGTATTGCCATCAAAACTTCTGGCTGTTTTTTCGCCTAATGCCGTGCCCTCTTACAACAGTTAAGGATTGTATCTATGTTATTGATGATTGGGATGGAAACAATGTAAAATTTCGGGATGCAGCGACTGGCTGCTGGATTACTATAGGGCCAGTTCCATCTGTGCAATTTTCTGATCTTTCTCGTGCACTCAAGGGCTTTGGTTTTGGCCTTATTGGATTTCAACATGATCTCTATGTTTTGGGGGGGAAGGTTCTCAAGTGGGAACCATCTGATGGCCACTGGCGAAATGTTGAAGTTGTCAAACTAAATGTTGTAAGAGCCTGTAAAATAAGTGGAACACAACCAGAGTGGCGGGATGTGAGACCCATAAGGGGGTCCCATGGGGCTGTTGTTGGCTGTGCAGTTTTGGAGGAGTGAGTTATTTTCCAAGCTTAGATATCTGGGTCAAAGAAGTTACCTCAACTTCCACTCAGATCACTTCCTTCTGTATATCTTTTTCATGATTGGTCAATTATGGAAACATTTTCTAAATGAAAAGGTTGGGGTCAAAGTTCAGGTTTGACTCTGATTAATGCTTCCTGCATATCATTTTCACTATTCATTGAATACAGTGCCGTCTTTAATCTATAATTGTATGAAGAGCCAATTTTGCTGAATACCATATAAGATGTGTGCAAAAGTAAATCTCACTTGTTTGGGTCTCTGAATTGTAAGCTATGCAAACTTGGAATATGCCGAATGCTTGAGGTCTCCAATGTTACCAGAGTTGTTTCCCTGTTTCTTTAAAGTTTTGACAAATGATGTTTATTTATTTATTTTGAGACATTATGTAACTTCTGACATTTCAGCGAGTCAACGCAGGTAACTCAGCTTGAGGAGTCATAAAAGTTTTTGACTAACTATGACTAATGTTGAGATGTTTGTCAAAATTGAAATGCTAATATTTGGACATTCCTAACATTAATCAATATTCAAACTAAAGCGGAAGGAACTGAGTCCCTTAAACACCAGTTTGAGCAGTTGTTAACAAAGCATAAGCTAATAGAAGTTGAATAGGCAATCGCAAGTTCATATCCCCATGCTACATATTTGAATAGTTGGATTGAATCTTTGATGTAGTTTTGCACATATAGAGTTGGACCGTGTCACTTAGTTGGCAATGGAGTGACAGTCTGGCAATCATGAGGTGACATTAAGAGATCAATTGGCCTTGATATTACAAACAGAGCCAACCTCACATTCCTTCTGAGTGATAGTGAGCCAAGAGAATTTGCACTTAGAATTGCGTTGAGCACAGAAAGAATCAGTTATGGAAATTGAGCACTCAACATTTTACGTTGTGTGAGACCTGACATTTGTTGACTCATCGAGAATGGAAAATTTCCATTGCATTGTCTTCTGGTTTCTTGTATGTAGGTTACATGGAGAAATGAGCCAAATAATCATTTTGGAACAAAGGCTTCACAGAGAATAAAGGCCCAGTAAGCCTTACGGAAGGAAGAGTTTAGTGTTGCATACAAGTCGCACCCAATAGTAGGCCTTGCAACTGTCAGAAGAATAGAGATCTATGTTGGTGAAGCGACTGGGCTATAACTATAAGTCGCTTGTTGTTTATGGAAAACAGACGCTAAATGGTCAGTGTAGTTAAGCAAAGAAATAGATGGAAAGCTTGATAAAAAAAAATTGAAGTGGCCAAGGGTAAACCCTAGTCACCATCCTCATAGCTTGAGAATTGCCACGCTTTGCCAATCTCAATAATGAGATACACATATTTTGTTGGCTCATTGAGAATAGCTTGAGAATTGCTACACTTTGCCAACCTCCTCAATAATGAGATACACATATTTTGTTGGCTCATTGAGAATAGGAAATTTCCATTGCTTTGTCATCTGGTTTTTTGTATGTAGGTTACATGGAGAAATGAGCCAAATAATCATTTTGGAGAAAAGGCTTCATAGAGAATAAAGGCCTAGTAGCCTTACGGAAAGCTGAGTTTAGTGTTGCATACAGGCTGCACCCAATAGTAGGCCTTGCAACCATTAGAAGAATAGAGATTAAAAGAAAATTTTGTAGAGGATCTGTTGTTCTCTTTCCTACCTTTTTCTTGTTTTGTATTCGTGTCGGATGGTTCCATATTCACCCTAGTGTAGAGAAGGACATATACACTTAGATTGGCAAAAGGGAACAAAATTGGGTGCTAGCAGTGCACTAAACGCCCTTGGGTAAAAGACAACATCAGAAAAACATTTCTCTTAGTGGGTGCAATAATTGAAGAGATGGAAGCAAATGGAAAGTGGGGCCCTTGCTTAAGCAGTTGTCGGGTAGATCCTCATTCATCTCGGCATGACCAACACCCGGAGGCACTATTTTGGGGGGGGGTGGAGAACTGGCGCGATTGATTTGTCGGTGCCACCCTCGGAAGAGAAAAGTCAACAAATCGATCAAGCAGATCAGCAACTTGGATTAATTTCGGGGGGCCTCGGCTCGTTCCCGACTCCCACTCGTCCACCCGCCAAAGAGATGTGGGGACCACACTTGCCACACCATATGGCGAGGTGTCGTCAACGTCAGCAAGCGAGCGTTGCGGTAAATGGTAAAGCTATCCCATCCATGTGTCAACCTGATACACCCCTAATTGCTTTCTGCCACGTGTCACCCTCTCATGGGCTCACTTACGTCACTTTACTGTTTTCTTCCGCCTATAGGAGCTTGACCCTTTAGCCGTTTGAATTTAAAATTATACTTCCTGTAGTCGAGTCCTCTTGTTGCTCCACTGGTCTTTGATGTCGTTCGCCTATTAGACAAGTCCAGAGCTCCCTCAACGCCGTTCTTTCGAATTTCACTCGGTTAATTAGGTAACCCCCAAGCCTTCTACTTATAATTTTATCCTCATGCTCAAAATGAAGAAACCTGCTGCTAAAACTCCTAAAGCACAGGAGGTCAAACCCTCATCTAACATTGAGCCATTCATGGACACAAAGTCTCAAATCTACGACCCACCATGCCCCTACCACTTGTTGGACCTTTAGTTCAACATGTATGACCGCCATATAAAGGGAGAAGACCCCTTTAGAGTAGTGGAGTAAGGATTGTACTACCACATTGCACCATATGTCTATCATTTTCCAGAGTTTGTTTCATGGCTTGCCGCATCGTATGTCGAAGATAAAATTGCTTTATATCATCCACCAGAGTGAAAATCTTGGAGACAACTCCAGAACTTATTCAAAAAGCTCTGGTGTACCTAGTTTCCCCTGATTTTGAAAAATTCCCTGAAACAACCATTTTCTATAGTTATAGTGCCCTCTCAGTTGGGGAACAAGCAGTGTTCTTACGGAATATTTTGGCTCCTAGCCACCAATCCTTACCTGTTGTTGTTAATTTTAGGTATGTTCTATGCTGAGAGCAAAGTTACTTCAATTTTCCATATTAGCTCAATATAAATTCCAGATTAGCAATCACATTTGGTATGATAGTAAAATGCAGATAGAACATAAACATAAATCACAGAAGACAAGCCAAGACAAGAGGACACAAGATGTGGCGCTAGCCAGGGACAAACCCCAATGTGGGGAAACCCTTGATCAATTCTTCTTATGTTCTTCAATAGTTCAGAAGAGAGATAGTGCATATACATCAGAAGTCAACATTTTGACTTGTCAAAATAAGAGCAGAGATCGTCTCTAGGAAGATGACATATGAGGTAGCAGATTTGAACACAAGTGATTCCATCACCATGCTGCACCCATCACTATGTTGCACTTCATTACACTATGTTGCACTCATCATACTGCATCCAATCATCATTGTGCTGCACCCATCATGCTGCACTTCATCATCACTATGTTGCACCATTCTGCTGCACTATGCTGCACCATTCATGCTGCATTTCATCATCACTATGCTGCACTTCATCATCACTATGCTGCACCATTCATGTTGCACTTCATTATTACTATGAAGCTGATCTGATGAGGGCACTAATCTCAATGGATCAGCGCTTAATAAACCCTTGCTATGATGCTATGGCCTATGGCCTAACACATAGCAATTCTGAAGTAAAATCATCAACTCCAAGGCGCAGACTTCAACCCTTTACTTTACAGTAAAGTTGTGGCTTATCAAACAGTCCTTAGGACATGATTATACCCTTGCTATGATGCTATGGCCTATGGCCTAACACATAGCAATTCTGAAGTAAAATCATCAACTCCAAGGAGCAGACTTCAACCCTTTACTTTACAGTAAAGTTGTGGCTTATCAAACAGTCCTTAGGACATGATTATACCAAGTCCCTTCATCCCATAGTCACCTAGAACAAACGTGTATTAATACCGTGATAAGATATTTCCTTATAGCCACCTTTTCTATGAACATATCTATTAATGAGTGCTTCTTTAGGGCTACTTTAGGTTGAGCATAAGGACCTCCATTTACTTAGGGCTTCATCTGAACCATATATAACAACATATTAGGATCATTAATATATGCGGATTAGGGCTTCCTTCTAGGTCTCAGTGGAGCCTCCTACATACAGCGTAAGAAGCCTGCTCTTGTCTGCGGATAGGGCTTCCTTGACAACGGATAGAAGGTGATTTACAGACCTGCATTTAGGGCTCCTTTAGAGCTTGACTTGACTGCAGATGAAGTGTCCCATAGACTACGGATTAGAGAACCCTTTTAGGTTGTGCATTATAGCTCCCTTAGACATCGTTTAGGGCAAGGGTTCTTCTCTAGGATAGCAGCCCGATCTTTGCGGCTATAAGGCTCATCCTTACTATGGCTAGGGTCTTCCTTTAGGACTACAGCTAGCGGTGAATAAAACCCTTCTTCCTCTGCGGCTAGGAGCCTCCTTTAGGGCAGCGTAGGTGCTTCTCTTCAATGAGACAATCCTCCTTTAAGACAACGTCAATAGGGCTGGCTTCATTGACTGTAATAGGGCAATGTAGGTGCTTCTAGAAGACCTTTTTCTTCTCCACATCTAGGGCTCTTTATGGCAGTGTTAGGGCATCATTAGGCCATTGTATAACCTAGGGCACTCCCTTTAGATCTCTTCTTCATTAAACCCAAAACAGAATGAAGCGAGATCACAAGAGTGTGTGTATCAAAGTGACTTGAAGGCCACCTTTATTTATACTAAAACGTGGAGGAGAAGAGGGGGTAATTTGGTTGCTGGCCGACCTTGACAAATTGTCACATAACACAAATAAATTCATATCTCCATGAATACACGTCGGAATCGGAAGATCTTTAGATCAAATCCTACACCTCTCGACAAGAGGAATCCAAGAAAAATATTAGTTGCCATGAATAAGAAGACCCACATGGAGTTTGGCCCTAGTTGCCATTTTTAACACTCCCTCTCAACTAGGGAGAACTCCATCTGCTAATCCATCTGCCAGACTGTACTCTCTGCCATCAATGCAATGCCCTACAGTGCTCTGCTTTGCTCTCCACTACTCTGCTGAACTATGAAGAAGAAGAAGTGATCGAGAATGTATCATACCATCCTCTATTGACCTGAAGTTAGTCCCATATAAAAGAGAGTGCCATACCACTCTTACTGACCTGAAGTCAGTTTCCAATAAAGAGAGTGTCATACCACTCTTACTGATCCGAAATCAGTTACAAATAGAGTGTATCATACCACTCTTACTGATCTAAAATCAGTTCCAAAAGAGAGTGTGTTATATCACTCTTACTAACCGGAAGTCAGTTCCAATTGATCCTAGATCAATATCATCCTAGCATAGGGAGTACGGTAGTTACATGATGTGTCCTTCGGTACTGCTATGGTCCCTATCCTCATTTCCCTACTCATTGGCTAGATGAGAGGTACTTCCCATGAGTCCCAGACTGCATGGGTAGGATGTTTCAGTAGGATGAACCACTCATCTTGGCTACATGTCACCACAAGGTATCCAAGGGGAAGGCTGAACCACTCACCTTGTACACAACAAATCACTAGGGGAAGGCTGAACCACTCGCCCTATGATTGTATCTCGGCAGGAGAAGGATGAACCACTCATCCTGCCTACATAGTAGACCACTAGGGGAAGGCTGAACCACTCACCCTATGGTTGCTCATCGCTCCAAGAAGTACCCCCAAGCCCCCCGGAGCTCCCAGAGCTCAATGTCCATATTATACTGGAACTTCAGGAGAGAGTATCTCCACGACTCCTAGTCATTCTCAGAAAGTCAAGCATTTGACCTTTCCCAGGGGCTTCATCAGAATATCGACGACCTACACATCAGTCTCAATGTGATGGAGCCTTCTTTCTTGTCGTTGTACCATATCCCAGATAAAGTGGTACCTGATGTTTGTATGCATGGAGTGATCATAGAACATGAGATTCCTCAACAATCGAATCCCCCTCTGGTTGTCACAGAAGATCACAATGGTATCCAACACGTGTCCAAACAGCGCACTGAAGAGCTTCCTCAACCAGGGAGCTTCACACGAGGTCATACTCGTAACTATGTATTTTGCTTCAGCGGTGCTCAAAGAAACCGACCTTTGCTTCCTGTTCATCCAGGATCTCAAAGCAGAACCCAAAGAGAACCAACACCCGAAAGTGCTCTTGCGATCCTCCACACTGCCTGCCTAATCAGTGTTAGAATAATCATGCAGCTTCACATTTCCGACAGTGTATCTCAATCCATGAGAGATTGTGCCCTGAAGATATCTCAAATGATTCTTGGCACCAATCTAGTGAGGCTCAACCATATACGAGCTCAACATGCTAACTGCAAGACATATATCCGAATGGGAGTTCACTAAGAAGATCAATGCTAGAATGAATTTATGAAACTTAGAGGCATTTCCAAAATCAGGTCTGACATCACTACTGCATAACTTCTTAAAGTTAGGCTTCATCGAGGTAGTCACGGGCTTGTAGTTCACCATTCCAAATCCAGAATCCAACTCCCTCTTTTGCAAATGAGAGGGTCTGCACCTGTCAGAAAGAGGTCGTCCTCATAAGGTACCAATATGAGAGGTCTATTATTCACAACCTTAAAGCATTGGTTTGGATTGGCTTCACTCCTAGTGAATCTCAGCTTCATCAGATAGCTACCAATCCTCTCATACCAAGCCCCAGACGCTTGCTTCAAACTATAGAGAGCTTTCTTCCCCCTGCATACATGAGATTTCTGATCATGAATCTCAAACTCCTTGGGTTGTTCCACATCCATGGTTTTGCTATTTCACGAGGGGAATGGTTCTCTTATAAGCTTTCCTTTGGTACATATTGGTTCATGCTCCTCTTTGAATTCAGGCATCCCTATCACCATCTGTTGCACATCCGGTAGGGCCTTACAATGAAGATGAGCAGACCTCCAGTGCCATTGAAGAGATGTGTCACATGACATGGTCCCCAATGGACTTCTTGCACCTTGATACAAATTGCCAACCTTGAACCCATGAGTAAAAGTATCTTGAAAATTCCATTTTCAAACACATGTATTTCCATCGATGAATGCCACCTTGAAACCTTTGACTTCCATTGCCGAAATGGACACTAGGTTCTTCTTGAGATCAGGTACATAAAGAACTTCTTGTAAGTGAATCGTGCTACCCTCATTTAATTGAAGGGTAGCATTGCCTACACCCTTTCCAGGATAGGTGGCATTGTCTCCAAGGATAATCTCTAGGATTGTCTCCTTCTCTCTCAAATTAGAGAGAGCTTCCTTGCATCCGATGGAGTGCCTTGAAGCACCACTATCAATAAGCCAAATTCCCAAAGAGTCCGGAGGAGAAGTAGTGGAGGGGGCCTATATAAGTTAATGCTCCTTTTGCTTATCATAAACAACATTTGATTCTTCATACATTGAGTTCCTTGCTTTTTTGAATAGTCGGCTTTTTCCTTGATGACCTGCATTCCTTTTTCCTTTGCCATTGTACATGTCATTCCTCCGATCATTGAAGATGCCCTTGGAATGATTGTTATCATCATTAAGTGATGTGTCCCTTCTATTCGGACACTCCTTCACACAATGGCCAACCTCATTGCAAGCAAGGCATATGCCTTTCCTTCCACACTTAGATCCAGACTTCCCATTGAAGTGATCTTTAGCTAGGCCACCAGATGCTTCCGCTGCACCACTTTGATAATCTTATTTGGTTTGACTTCACCCTTTGTGAATTTGAAGTGGGATGAGGAACCCACTGAGTCTTTTGACCTTGTCCAACTGTGTTCGGTGATTTCTCTTTCACTCTTGCTTGGGCTTTGTCTTCATCTCAACTCTGATTCCATGTTAGTTTTAGGTATGTTCTATGTTGAGAGCAAATTTACTTCAATTTTCCATATTAGCTCAATATCAATTCCAAATTAGCAATCACATTTGGTATGATAGTGAAATGCAGATAGAACATAAACATAAATTGCGGAAGACAAGCCAAGATAAGAGGACACGAGATGTGGCGCCAACCAGTGACAAACCTCAATGTGGGGAACCCTTGATCAATTCTTCTTATGTTCTTCAATATTTCAGCAGAGAGAGAGAGAGATAATACATATACATCAGAAGTCAACATTTTGACTTGTCAAAATAAGAGTAGAGATCTTCTCTAGGAAGATGACACATGAGGTAGCAGATATGAACATAGGTGATTCCATCACAATTCTGTACCCATCACTGTGTTGCACTTCATTACACTATGTTGCACTCATCATACTGCATCCAATCATCACTGTGCTGCACCCAGCATGCTGCACTTCATCATCACTACACTGCACTTCATCATCACTATGCTGCACCATTCACGCTGCACCATGTTGTACTATTCATGCTGCACCACGCTGTACCATTCATGTTGCACTTCATTATCACTATGAAGCTGATCTGATGAGGGCACTAATCTCAATGGATCAACTCTTAATAAACCCTTGCTATGATGCTATGGCCTATGGCCTAGCACATAGCAATTCTGAAGTAAAATCATCAACTCCAAGGAGCAGACTTCAACCCTTTCCTTTATAGTAAAGTTGTGGCTTATCAAACAATGCTTAGGACATGATTATACTAGCACCCATCATCCCATATTCACCTACAACAAACATGTATTAATGCTGTGATACGATATTTCCTTACAACCACCTTCGCTGTGAACATATCTATTAATGAGTGCTTCTTCAGGACTACTTCAAGCTGAGCATAAGGACCTCCATTTACAACATTTTAGGGCTTCATCTGAACCATATATAACAACATATTAGGATCATCAATAGATGCAGATTAGGGCTTCCTTCTAGGTGTCAGTAGAGCCTCCTACATATAGTGTAAGAAGCCTCCTCTTGTCTGCAGGTAGGGCTTCCTTGATAGTGGATAGAAGGTGATTTATATACCCACGTTTAGGGCTCCTTTGAGCTTGAATTGACAGTGGATGAAGTGTCCCATACTATGCAGATTAGAGAACCCTTTTAGGATGTGCATTGTAACTCCCTTAGACAACGTTTAGGGCAAGGGTTCTTCTCTAGGACAACGCCCTGACCTCTGCGGCTAAGGCTCATCCTTACTGTGGCTAGGGTCTCCCTTTAGGATTGCGGTTAGTTGTGAATAAAATCCTTCTTCCTTTGCGGCTAGGAGCCTCCTTTAGGGAAGTGTAGGTGCTTCTCTTCAATGAGATAATCCTCCTCTAAGACAATGTCCATAGGGTTGGCTTCATTGACTATAATAGGGCAGCATAGGTGCTTCTAGAAGACCTTTTCCTTCTCCACGTCTAGGGCTCTTTAGTTAGGGCATCATTAGGCCAGCGTATATCCTAGGGCACTCCCTCTAGATCTCTTTTTCATCAAATCCAAAACAGAATGAAGAGAGATCACATGAGTGTGTGTATCAAAGTGACTTGAAGGCTGCATCTATTTATACTAAAACGCGGAGGACAAGTGGGGGTAATTTGGTTGTTGGTCGACCTTAACAAATTGTTACATAACACAAATAAATTCATATCTCCATGAATGCATGTTGGAATCGGATGATCTTTAGATCAATCCTACACCTCTCGACGAGAGAAATCCAAGAAAAATATCCGCTGCCATGAATAAGAAGACCCACATGGAGTTTGGCCCTAGTTTCCAATTTTAACAGTTGCTGACTCTTTTCCTGTACTTACATTTACAAAAGTCGTCCAACCCATTTTCACAGTGATTGCCCAATCATTTTGGGAAGATGATGTCACTAACGTCACCAAAGCTGCCATAGGGTTGTTTATGAGAGTGATGATGCATCTAGACCATCTTTTTCATATACCTTCTTTCCTCGCTGAATCCATCAAATTCTAGTTGCAACATTTTCCTATCACTTCATTTTTTAGATACTACATTCTGTTTTATTTGTTCCTATACACCCATGTAGATGAATTTGAATAGCTGGGTCCTAGTCTCGTGGATTCACGCAAACAATGAAAGTTTGTGTTTGACTGGGATGTTGTTGTCAGGAAAAAACCCAACAATGAGGGTTATTCTCAATTCATATCCACTTATATGTCTACTGCATACAAAATCATCCATAATGTCTCTTCCCCAAGGATTTTGCCTTAGGAAAAAGAAATCCTCCATCTTAATAAAGACACTAGGGCGGGTGATTGGTACTTATTCGAGGATTTCAATGAAATCACGGTTTATGGGTGTGAGCTCCCTCCTTACCGTTTACCTGTTTTTATGCCCATGATAATCTTTGCCCTAGAATTCATCAGATATAGTTTACATGTGGATCAAATTCACTTTGTTCCCACGAAGAAAGGCTATATGTTTAAATTGGGCAAAGTTTATAGGCCCTTCCATTGTAAATACCAGATAAGCTTTTCAGTGAATTGAATATTTGTTAAGGGAACTGAATTTTGAAATGGGAGACATTTGGCGCTTGACCCCCATGATATTATTTCAAAGAAAAGGAAAAGCATTAATGTCTCAGCCTATGATCATGAATATAGGAAAGCTAACTTTGATTCATGTTGAAATTTGGTACTAGAGGACTGGTGGTTCCCTTAGGCTTTGATCTTTGGCCTTTGGAAAAGTGTCCAAAAGATTTTAATTTTTCTCCTAAAGTGACTTTATAATTTTTATAAAGTTAAAATCTAATTTAAAAGTGACTTTAAGTGATAAAGTTACTAAGTCTAATTTTAAGTGACTTTTATAAAGTCAATGAAAATTAGAAAGGAAAAGTGACTTTGGAAATAAATGACTAAGTGGGTCTTTATTAAAGTGGGTGAATTAAAAAATAGAAAGTGAGATTTAAATGTGCATTTAATCTCAGCTATTGATCTAAATCTATCTCAGCCATTGGATTTAAGGATCACCCAAAAGTCATTTAGGGTTGGGTTAAAGGAGGAAAATGAGGAAAATGTCATACTATTATTTCATGAGCAGATTGAGAGAAAGAGAGCAAGAGAGCAAGGGAGATTTCTGGACAAGAAAGAGAAAGAGGCAGCAGTTTGGCACACATACCAGACAGCTCTTCAGCATATCAGAACAGTAGAAAGAACAAGCAGAACAGCTGTAAGAACAAGTAGAAAAAGCTGATTTTTTTTGCTGAAAACTGAGAAAAACTGATTTTTGGGCACGAATATCGAGGAACTGATTTTCGGCACAGAAATCGAGGTCTGTCCGTACAGTCCGTACATCCATACGGTCCGTACCGCGCGTACATCAAGTTCCCAGGTTGTTTGTTGGGCTGAAAAACAGATAAGTTTGCTTGCTGGAAATTTATTTTGCTGAAATTTTCTCACTATAAAAAAGACATTTTCCAGAAATAAAGAAAAGCTCTCAAACTGGTTTTCCCCAAGAGTTGTAGGGGGTTTTTCCAGGGTCACGTTGACAAAAAATATTAGTGTTTTAATGTGTTTT
>APFE031703245.1:43779-58565 GCA_000404065.3 Pinus taeda
TCAGACGGGATGTGAAGTTCGAGGAGGACAGGGCCTTTAGGAGATCACGGGAGTTGGAGTATCTGGATCAGCGAGACCCTCAGCAGCAGTTGAGTCAGTCGCATGGATCCAGTGGGCAGGGATCAGGAGGATCAGGAGGTACATATATGAGGATGTCAGGTCCATCAGTGAGCAGTGGCTCACCGAGTCAGAGGGGTGGTGCTTCGAGCAGGTCACAGAGCAGTTCACTAGGGAGTCCACTGATGGACAGTTCACACGGTACCTTAGCTTCTACAAGATCAGGTGCAGGCAGGAGGACAACAGACAGACAGTCAGGAGTTCAGGCTACTGATGGTGATGAGGAGGAGGAGTTTCATTCTCCTATTAGAGAAGCATGCTCAGGGAAGAGGAAGCCCAAGTGGCTTCAGGACACCTTGAGAGATGCCACATCTGTTGCTGAGCCGAAGAGGCCGGTCAGAGAGAGTAGACCACCTGAGAGATTTTGTAGCTATATGGCGATGGTTACCAGCATCCTTGACTCTGAGCCTTCTAGCTATGAGGAGGCAGCTAGCCAGCAGGTCTGGAGAGAGGCCATGCAGGAGGAGTATTCTTCTATCATGAAGAATGATGTTTGGGAGGTGGTGCCGAGGCCTGAGGGAAAATCTGTGGTTACTTCTAGATGGCTTAACAAGGTAAAGCATGCTACAGATGATAGCATTGAGAAATTCAAAGCAAGGTTTGTGGCTAGAGGGTTCTCCCAGGTAGAGGGAGTTGATTATGAGGAGACCTTCGCTTCCGTGGCTCGATATACTTTGATCCGCTCCATTATATCAATAGCAGCAGAGATGGGTTGGAAGATCCACCAGATGGATGTGAAGACCGCATTTCTCAATGGCTTCATACAGGATGAGGTGTACATTGAGCAGCCACAGGCTTTGAGGTGCATGGTAAGGAGTCCCATGTGTGCATACTGAAGAAGGCCCTTTATGGCCTGAAGCAAGCTCCCAGAGCTTGGTACTCCAGGATAGATACTTATTTGCAGGGGATGGGTTTCACAAAAAGTGAGGCAGATCCGAACCTTTACTTTATTGTGATAGGTGAGGAGCCTCTCATTCTGGTGCTGTATGTGGATGACTTGGTCATTACAGTTGCAGAGAGACTCATAGAGCACTGCAAGAGAGATCTTGCGACGGAGTTTGAGATGAAGGACATTGGCTTGATGCATTACTTTTTGGGTTTGGAGGTGTGGCAGGAGGAGGGGCATTTCTTCCTGGGACAAGGGAAGTATATTGTGGACATCTTTAGCAGATTCCACATGGAGGATTGTAGACCCATGTCGACACCGATGATTACCAACTGGAAGAAGTTTCATGCTTCGGATTCCGAGTTGGTGGATCCCACATTTTACAGGCAGCTGATTGGTTCCTTGATGTATTTGGTCAACACTAGACCAGATATCTGTTTTGCAGTCAACACGATGAGTCAGTTTATGTGTGAGCCAGGAAGGTTCACTGGGTGGCTGCAAACACATTTTGCGGTACTTGCAGGGGATAGTGGATTATGGTCTGGACTACAGGCAGGGAGATGGAGTGAGATTGGTAGGATACACTGATTCTGATTGGGCAGGTTGTGTTTCTGATAGGAAGAGCACTTCAGGGTGCTGTTTTGGGTTGGGTTGAGCAGTAGTGTCATGGTTCAGCCGAACGCAGCAATCAGTAGCACTAAGTTCAGCAAAAGCAGAGTATATGGCAGCCAGTCTAGCTAGTTGTGAGGCCATCTGGCTTCGCAAGATGTTGTTTGGCTTATTTGGTAGCCGTTGAGACCTTCAGTGATTTACTGTGATAATCAGAGTTGCATTAAACTCCCGGAGAATCCAGTATTTCATGACAGGTTAAAGCATATCGGGATCAGATATCATTTCATCAGAGACTATGTTCAGAAGGGAGCTGTGAAGCTTGAGTATATTTCCACTGATGAGCAGGTAGCAGACATTCTTACCAAAGTCTTACCACGGGGCAAGCATGTTTACTTCAGAGACAAGATGGGTGTGGTGAGGAACACCTTCCTCGGTAAAAGGGAGTGTTGAAATTTGGTACCGGAGGACAGGTGGTTCCCTTAGGCTTTGATCTTTGGCCTAGGGAAAAGTGTCCAAAAGATTTTAATTTTTCTCCTAAAGTGACTTTAAAATTTTTATAAAGTTAAAATCTAATTTAAAAGTGACTTTAAGTGATAAAGTTACTAAGTCTAATTTTAAAGTGACTTTAATAAAGTCAATGAAAAATTAGAAAGGAAAAGTGACTTTGGAAATAAATGACTAAGTGGGTCTTTATTAAAGTGGGTGAATTAAAAAATAGAAAGTGAGATTTAAAAGTGCATTTAATCTCAGCCATTGATCTAAATCTATTTCAGCCATTGGATTTAGAGATCACTCAAAAGTCACTTTGGATCACCCAAAAGTCACTTGGAGTTATATTAAAGGAGGAAAGGGAGGAAAAGATCATTCATTCTTTCATGAGCAGATTGGGAGAAGGAGAGCAAGAGAGCAAGGGAGATTTCTGGACAAGAAAGAGAAAGAGGTAGCAGTTTGGCACACATACCAGGCAGCTCTTCAGCAAAATCAGAACAGCAGAAAGACAAGCAGAACAGCACCAAGAACAAGCAGAAAAAGCTGATTTTTTTGCTGAAAACTGAGAAGTTTCCAGGTGGTCCGTTGGGCTAAAAATGGATAAGTTTGCTTGCTAAAAAAATTATTTCGCTGAAATTTTCTTGCAATAAAAAGACATTTTTCAGAAATAAAGAAGATCTCTCAAACTGGTTTTCCCCAAGAGTTGTAGGGGGTTTTTCCAGGGTCACGTTGACCAAAAATATCAGTGTTTTAATGTGTTTTAATGGGTGTTTATTACTGCTGATTTTTATTTCTGCAATTTCCAGCATTCTGTAAAATTTCCAGAATTTGTGTTTTCAGCAAATTTATTTTTTTTCAGTTTGTTGAATGTATGGTTATGGGAAAGGGCATTTAACTACATGGGAGAAATAAGGAGAAACTGAAAACCGGGGTGGGAAAACAGAAATTTTAACAACTCCTACGGAATATCTTGACCTTTGTCAGCGGTCTCTCCAGAACTGGAAATTCCTCTGAAATTCACTTCTACTGCTCCCTCTTTGTCTCTACGCCCTTTTGGCTTGAACTCTTATTCCTTGCTTTGCTACTGCAGTTGGATAGCTTGATCTCTGCCAAGAAACTCAGCCTCACAAGTGTTTTCTCCATATACCCATCGATTTGCTCTTAATCTCTCATTGGTGAACCAACGACTATGATTAGATCCTCATCAACGACTAAGATCATCTCTAACTCGATCCATGTGTGTTTCTAGAGAATTCTCACACTTCTGAATTAATTCTTGTTAATTAATCGCTTTTCCTAAGTTAGACTTAAGAAATATTTAATTATTGATCAATTAAATTAATTGAGCCATCTCTAGGTGTTTTCTCCTGAATTTTTTTCTAGGTTTTGGAGATCTAGTGTTCTTTAGCCTCTCTAAACAGTTGAAACTAGAACACCTATCCGATGCTACAAACACTAACACTCCCTCTTAGCGAGGAAGGTGTTCTTTCTGTCTCATAACATCCTCCCATACACACTGTTGATGTCTGACACCTGTGCCAACCTGCCACTGCCCACCAACTACTGCGCAACTCTGATTCATCTACCACACTGTAGCTGAACCTCCCTACATCTGTGCTGCTACTAAAACTGCATTGTACACCCTATACTACTGCGAAATCTGCATTGCGCTACAACTGATCTCATGTTGTTGCTGCTGCGATTACTGCAACTGAGAACCAACTCTTGTACCTGCTACTGAAAAGGGTTCTCCAATATACCTATATGTTCTCTAAAATATACGAACTTAGCTCTCCCTAGAGCTTTCGTGAGTGTATCTACAACTTGCTCTTCTGTGGGAACATGCTGTAGCTAAACTGCTCCACGCTGCACACATTCTTTGATGAAGTGGTATCAGATATCTATATGTTTCGACCTATCATGAAACATTGGATTTTCAAAGAGCCTAATGGAACTCTTATTATCACATTAGATATTGGTTGCCTCCATCCTCTGACTGAATAAGCTCACCAGCAACGTTCGAAGCCATATAACTTCTCATGTGGCTGTGCTAGCTGCCATATACTCTGCTTTTGCAAAGCTCAGTGCTATTGATTTCTGCTTCCTCCTGCCCCAAGTAACAACACTTGATCCAACACTGAAACAACACCCTAATGTGCTCTTCTTGTCCACTAAATTGATTGCCCAATCTACATCTGTGAATCCACATAGCCTGACACCATGACCTCTAGTATACCTCAATCCATGCTCAACTGTGCTGCGCAAATACCTCAGAATGTGCCTCGCTACTATCCAATGCACACTCTTCGGTCCCACCATAAACTCACTAAGAGTGTTGACTGCGAAGCCAATATCTGGCTTGGTGTTGACTAGATACACGAGGGAACCAATACGCTATCTATACAAGGTTGGGTCAACATCCTCATCCTCTGATGCATCGATCTTCCTCTAGTTGGTGATCATAGGCGTAAACATGGGTTTACAATCCTGAATCCTAAATCTCTTCAGAATTTGTGTAGCATATCTTCCTTGACCAAGGAAGATCTCCCCATCCTTTTGCCACACTTCCAAGCTTAGGAAGTAATGCATCAGTCCCAAATCCTTCATATTAAATTTTGCTGCCAGGTTCCTCTTGCAGTCTTCTATGTGTTAGTTTTTGTAGCATCAGATGTGTTCTAGCCATGTTTACCAGAGTCAATGGCAACATATATCAAAGTTGCGCAGTGGTTGGTGGGCAGTAGTAGCCAGACATCAACAACGTAATAGGAGATGATGCAGAGGCAAGGTGTTGATATAGGGGGAAGCAACTCTAGAACAAATTACTCGCTAAGAGGGAGTGTTAGTTTTTGTAGCATCAAATGTGTTCTAGCCACGAAATTTTGTGGAGAGGCTACAATGCATGAGCTCTCAAACCTAGAAATTGTTTATGAAAATTCCGCCTAGAAATGACTTCATTAGATTATTAGTCAATTTTTAAATATTTCTAAATCTAAACTTAGGGAATATGACTAATTAATCATAATTAATTAAGTTATGGTGTGTGTTGTACTTGTTTCTAATAGGCAGTTCTTTGCTGCAAAAACTACGCCGAGAAACCAACTCGACCCGTTTGTAGGTTCAAGCAGGGCCTTGAACCGGAGGGGGCTCCTTCAATTGTTACAAGGCTTTGTTTAATGCTGTTCACTGTCACTAGACAACAACCTATGAAGAATAATGGCCAGATTTATGATCTATTTTGGGTGGTTGCTAATGATTATCCAATCTCTGTTTGATGAATAAATCCCTCTTTTCCAGAGTCCTTGGTCAAAGTGCTAGCATCCAATTTGACAAAATAACATGATTTTTAAAGAATTTGACAAAAGAATATAAGAGAATACATAATAATTAAGTAGTCATACAAAATACTTAATCAACCAAATACAATGGATGCGTGTAGAAAATTTCTACAGCCAAACAAAACACATTCAAAAGATGACAGAAGGCAACAATTAACATATGTAGAGGAATTAACCAAGACAAAGAGTCTAGTTAATTAATCTCTTTAGATGATTATAACTTTGTAGGGGATTTTAGAGAGATTGACACTCAATCTATTCTTACCCAGATCGCCTATGTGACTTTGAACATGTGCAGAAAATAAGGTATGAAAGCACTAGAAAAATATACAGGGAACACAATTTCTGTCAAGAACTGGAGCTAGAATACTTCAATTAGGATTTCTGTAATAAAAGCTTTAGAAAGTGACAAGGTTTTGGCATCAAAAGCCAACACTTTGAACATTACAAATAAAAAATATATAAAATAAATCTCTCCTAAACTGCTACAATATTTCTAGAATAAAATCCTAAACAATACACTAAAAATAAAACAATCTCTGGATCGTGTTGATTTCCGATAGCATCAGATGTGCTCTAAGATTCAAATTTTGCAGGGAGGGTTGGGCACATGTATTCCAAAGAACCCAAAAAGCGTTTTGGGAAATTCCACCTAGAGACAATTTTATTAAAATAATTAATTATTTTTAATGGGACCCTAAGTTTAAACTTCGGAAAATAAAATAATTAATGGGTATTAATGTAACTGTGGTTGTAACTTCTAAAAGAATACGAGGATCAAGCAGAAATGATCTTAGCCATTGATTAGCTTCTAATCTGGACCGTTGAATGTCAACGAGGAGATTATTTAAGGAGTCTTGAGGGTCATTTGGAAAGACACACAGAGTGAGTTCAAAAGTTTGATTTTCTGAAGCAGAGCAGTTGATGAGAGAATTTCGATAGTGAGCGTTTGCAGTGAGGGGTAGGAATAGTTTGGTTGGAGAATTTTCTCCTGAGTCAGGATATGCAACAGAGAAGCAGAGAGACACCAATAGGAGGCAATGTGGTACCCAGGAGGGGTTGACTCTGAGCCAAAAGGGCTCATGCATAGGTTGACGCTGAGCCAGAAAGGCTCAAGTAGAGGCAACGCAATTCTCCAAGCAAAAGTTCGAATTTGCTGAGGGAGCTGACATTTCTAAGCCAGGATGGTTGGAAACTGCTCCAGAAGGGAAATTGGTTCCCAGTTGAGCAGACGCAAAGCCTTAGAGGCTCACGCTAGACCTACGCAAAGGTAATGCAGAAATAACCGGGGACACATTGGTTCAACTGTTGGATCAGCCGGGACTTGGCGGGTAGAGTGAGGTAATCTCAGAAATTTCTTTTGCCAGTTGTATTTCTTTGTAACTGGATTGTCGGGAGGGCATCTAGAGTTGTATTCAGAAAACTACTGCATAATAATAAAAACTCTCAGATCCGCTGCACCGGTTTTCCCGCATTGGGTTTTTCCGGATGTGAAGTAAGAAGAACAGTGCCAGAGAACCCAACGTTGAGCAGAAAGGAGGTTGAAAAAGCTATAGTAGGTAGTAATTCGAATCTCCAGAAGGGTTTGCGCAGTCCAAGCCAAGAGGGCTGAATTTCGAGGCAGTCTCTCTTGGAGTGAGTTGACAAAGAGAAGGGCTTCCAGATCGAAATCTTGCCGTGGCAGAGGGAGTAACGTTGAAGCCTCAGCGTGAGGAAAAGCTGGTGGGATGCAGTTTTTCTGCAGGTCTTTTTGTTGGGCAAAAAGACATCAGGAGAGAAGAGAAGCACTGTGAGGGAATTTTTCCTTAGAAGACTTCCCGCCAAGAAGTCTGTTTTCTTATTGGCTAAGGAACAAAAGTAAGAAGCACAGAGGAGCAATTTGACATTTTCGAGGCAAAGATGGCAACCAGTGGCTTGAGAGATCAAGACAGGTTGGATGGGGCATCCAACTACGTCATATGGAAGGAAAGGCACATGTCGACAACGTGGTGGTTGTGCTTGTAGATGCAAATCCGCTGAAGAAGTACAAGGCAGAAATGGCGAAGGCAAAGAGAATGATCCTTGACAGAGTGAGGGATCATGTAGTCTGTCACATCGCTAGTAGAGGGACTTCTAAGGAGATGTGGGATGAGTTGTCTACGCTGTATCAGGGAACTTCCGAGTAGTGGAAGATATACTAAGAGCAGAAACTGAGATCCGCTTAGATGCAGAAGGGGGAGTGTGTGGATCCATTCCTCACGAAGCTTCAGGAGACTCGAGTTGAGTTATCAGCTGTGGGGTCTACACCTGAAGATTCTGAGTTGGTTAGACTAGCCCTCAATTCTGTCTCAGATGAGTGGCAAGTCTTTGTCCAGAGTATCTTGGTCAGGGTGACTTTGCCGAATTGGGATGAGATGTGGGTAGCTCTCAAGCAAGAGGAGCTGAGGAGAGACTGGGTCAAGTGTAAAGTTAACGAAAGCAACAGCAGCGGGTTGAAGTCTAAGGAGGAGGATGAGAATGTAGCCCTTGCATTGAAGGGGCAGTAGGAGTAGAGGAGGCGGAAGAAGGCAGTCTCGAAGAAAAAGTGCTTCAGGTGTGGTGAAATGGGTCACTACGCAACACAGTGTCCTCTCAGGAAGACGAACAAAGATGAGAAGCACGATACGAAGGCTACACTTGCGAAGATCAAATAAGAGGAGTTTGGCATGACATCCGAGATACTTCTAGGAGGGAGGTGGGCTGATTTGGAGTTGTAGTTCAAAGGAGCTACAGATGGGCTGGATCCTTGAGGAGCCCACATCTTGGATCAATTCCTTGCTACGAGAGCCCAGATCAGAAGTAGCAGGATGGACTAGTGTTGGGTGGTGCCGAGGAGTGTCAGAGAGACAGTCGCAGTGGCTAGGAACTCCAAAGACTGAATAGCGTAGAGTAGATTTGGCAACAATGCAGATGGCATAAAACATAGGTCAGCAGCAGTGCAGTAGATTCAGAGGGCCAGCGCAGAGACTAGTAGCAGTCAGGCTCCAACATTCACATGGTATCATACTGAACATAATTAGTTCAGTGATTTGGGATGCTTTTCTGTTGTTATACAGTAGCAGCAACAGTGTGCAGTGCAGCGGCAATTTGCAGTGGTAGGGCCAGCAGCAAAACAGATGCAAAAATTCAGAGGGAGTTGCAGTATAGATGCAGTGTTGACAGTGGTAGGGTCAACAACAGTACAAATGCAACATTTGCGCAGTGGTTGGTAGTCAACATGTCAAACATCAACAACACAGAGGGAGATGTAACAGAATAGAGTGATGCTTCAATAAGTTGCATTGCTAGAGCACATTCCTCACTAAGAGGGAGTGTTGATTTATGGTAGCACCATATGTGCTCTAAGTTTCAAATTTTGCAGGGAGGCTTGGGCACATGTGTTCCTAAGAACCTAGAAAGCGTTTTACGAAATTCCACCCAGAAATAGTTTTATTAAAATAGTTAATTATTTTTAATGGGAACTTAAGTTTAAACGTAGGAAACTAAAATAATTAATGGGTATTAATTTAATTGTGGGTGTAACTTCTAGAAGAAGATGAGGATTAAGCAGAGATGGTCTTAGCCATTGATTAGCTTCTAATTTGGACCGTTGAATGTCAACGAGGATATTATTTAAGGAGGCTTGAGGGTCCCTTTGGAAAGACACACATGGTGAGTTCAAAAGTTCGATTTTTTGAAGCATAGTAGCTACTAGGAGAATCTCGATAGTGAGCTTTTGCAGTGAGGGTCAGGGATAATTTGGTCGGAGAATCTTCTCCTGAGCCAGGATACGCAACAGAGAAGCAGAGAGACACCAGAAGGAGGCAGCACAACACCCAGGAGGGGTTGACGCTAAGCCAGAAGGGCTCATGCAGATATTGACGTTGATCCAGAAGGGCTCACGCAAAGGCAGCACAGTTCTCCAATCAGAAGTCTGAATTTGCTGCGGGAGCTGACATTTTTGAGTCGAGAGCGCTGGAAACTACTCCAGAAGCCAAATCGGTTCCTAGTTGTGCAGACGTAGAGCCTTAGAGGTTGACGCTGGACATACACAAAGGCAATGCAGAAATAGCTAGGGACATGTTGGTTTAGTTGCTGGATCAACTAGGACTTGTCGGGTAGAGTGAGGTAATGTCACAAATTTCTTCTGCCAGTTGTATTTCTCTATAATTGGATTGCCGGGAGGGCATCCAGAGTTGTATTCAGAAAACTACTGCATAATAATAAAAACCCTTAGATCTGTTGCACTGATTTTCCCGCATTGGGTTTTTCTGGGGACATTTGTCCAAAACAACTGTGTCACTTGTGTGTGTTTTTCTCTATTGTTCAGTTGCTTGTTTTGGCATATTATCTAATTGGTGTAGGCTGCAGTGTATGTATTTCGATGTTTGTCGTAGGAATTGCAAATAACTTGTTTATGTAAATATAACAAGTAGGAGAAATGTCATCAGTGTTGCAGTAGGATTTCCCGGGTTTAAGGAATTTTCACAAATAGTTTGTAGGAAATTTGGAATTGTTGGAAAATCTTCAGCCTCCAATTTGGGAAATGGATTCTTTGATTGATCCTTTTTATACTTGAGATTTGGAATATGCTGATACTTCTCTCTCAAATCTGAAACAAGAAACTATTTGTTGAAAATTCTGCCAGAGATTGATTCTCCTACTTGGAAATTTGGGGTTGTTTCATTGTTGACTCTTCAAAAACTACCAACTATCCTCTATCCTTTAACTGCGAATGATTCTGTGCCTTAAAATCAACGATATGGATGGATTTGACAAGCATTTTTAAGATGTTTTCTTGATAAAAATTTATCGAAGAGTCATTTATCATTGGGACTTACCCTCACACCAAATAGGAAATCCTATGTAGAATCATGAAAATGCAGAAGACATTTTGTGAACAACAGGGCCCCTTTGATTAATTTTGAAACAATCCATCGTAATTTTGAGAAGTCAAAACGACAAGTAGATTTCAGGGGACCCCTTGGTGGTATGTGGTTTCAAGTTGTGGGGGTGCGAAATTCGTCGCAGATTGCGATATATACGACGATGGTTTCATCAAAACCACTTTTCGGATTCCCACCTCTTTGTTAAACTTTGGAAAACACAAAGGGTTTGAAATGAATGATGGTCGTTGATCCATGAGCCTTAGCCCCCGAGGCTTAGGTAGAAACTATATAATTAGGGCCAAGGGACCCAGGACCAAAACCTTTTTGGGGCTTAAGCCCTTTGGCTAGAAAAGGGGGGCGATTCTTCGAAGTATAGCATTATAATAGTCCTTTGAAATAATACTTTGGGACTTAGTGGAAAAGGGGGCCGATTCTTTAGAAATATTAAGCTATATGGGACCACATAATATGCGCTTGGACCTTTATAATATCGGGACTTCGCAATCGATGATTCTATAACGTAGCAGTTTGTTGCACCCTCCAAGACTTGCGATCGCCGATCACCTTCCGTGTTTAGCTCTGGTCCTTTGGCTCTTCACGTGACCGCAGTTAAGCCCTCATATCGAAGCTCCTTTTCTCGACAATTCGCAATCAGAACTTTTAAAGTGTCACAAGTTACAAAACGACGATTGCGATCATTGATCACCTTTTGCATGTGGTGCTTGGTCTTGTGGCTCTTCATGTGCCCATGTCCAACCCTCTTATCGGAGCCCCTCTCCCAAAGGTTTTCAATCAAAGGTTTCACTCCGATGCACAACAAGCCTCAACCTCCAATTGCCGATATGCGATTGCTGACATCATCACTGCCTTGTCACGGCCACGTAACTGCCAGGTGTCCATCGTACGACCACGTCATTGCTGACGTCATCCTCCACGTGGCCCTTATTGGATCCAATCATTGTATGCCACATGTCCCTTTGGGAGGAGAGAGAAAAGGCCCAACCTTGCTCTGTTTTGCGATGAATTTCCTTTATAATTTCCTTTCGGGGTTTCCTGAGACTTTAACATTGGAGGCCTATTTCCTGGTGATTTAACACTTCAATGCAACATTTCATCGATAATGCAATATGCGATGCCCCTTTGGACCTATGATTGCCGATTTCCGATTGCCCTAGACCTCTGATCATTGGGATCCAGGACTCAACACTTAGCCTTTTTCCTTTGTTTTCTGGATTTTGAAGAGTGAACTTCAACTTGTTCTATCTTTTGATTCAAGAGTCCATTTGGGGAGTTTTATATACCATGGAAAGCTAATTCGGAGTACTTTCTAATGGAGAAGGTCTAATGAATCTTTGAGTCCTTCCGATGCTTGAAAAATGACCTCAAACTTTCCTGTCTATTTACTCAGATTTCCAAAGAAAATTTATATAAGCTTGAGGATTTAGCCAGGAGGTAGACTGGCTAAAATTCAAAATTTTTGTAACTTTCAAGGGTGTCAAAATAAGTTACAACCTAGGCTCTAACTGGGGACTGCTTACCCCTGTGGGATGCATAGAACCTAGTAGACCAGCTGCCTTGGATCTGTTGGGCATGGAGTCATACCATAAAACTGTAATCTGCAAATTTGAAACCATACTACCTGCACTAATCCAAAGACACTTTCACACTGAAATCTGAAAAATGAAAATTGCTGAAGTGAAACAACTGACACTGCAAGTGGAAATAAGCACAACAATGCCTAATTTATTGGGCAATGGAGTCAATAAGTCAACCAACAATAATTTTACTCCTTTTTATCCCCTGCAAGTCATTGCACTCAACCAAATCAAACTTCATATTGCAAACGTGAAACACAAGCTGAAACAACCGCTGATCTACTACATTAATCGGTAAACTACAAACTCACTGATCTACTGCACACTGAATCTGAAAATAACTAATTCATTCCCACACACCTCTTATCTAACTGAGCTGAAAATCTACACTGTTAGGTGTAATCAAATTTTCAGTTTAACCAGGTGAGAAGTGGATTAACTGGTAGATCACTTTGTATGCAGCTGAAGATGTAAAAAATATTTACAATATGAAAGACAAACTCCATAGGTAACTGATACTTACAACTGAAATTTGGAAGATGCATCTTCTGTAAACTTTTGATCAGTCTAGATATGAAGAGAAATACGCTACTGCCTGCTACTGACTGCTACCATCACTATGAAGAAGAAAAGCATGCAGCTGCATGCTATTATCATAGAAAAAGATACACTTGTCATTTTGAACCAACAGAATTTGGAAACTACTGGAATCGCCATATGACAAAGTGGAGTCGCCAGGTGAAAGCAATGAAACTAATATCAACTCTCTAGTCTTTGTTGCGAAGAGTAGATCTAATCGTGATCGTGGTCCAGGGAAAAATTTCTTTGCCACTTCGTTCCCCGACAGTTTTTGGTTGCAAAAACTATGTCAAGAAACTAACTCAACTAGTCTTTAGGTTCAAGCTGGCCCTTGGACCAGAGTTGGCTCCCTCAATTGTTAGGAGGTTTTGTTTAACACTGTTCACTGTCACTAGACAATAGCCTATGAAGCACAATGGCTAGATTTATGATTTATTTTGGGTGGTTGCTAATGATTATGCAATCTCTGTTTATGAATAAATCCCTGTCTTGCAGAGTCCTTCGTCAAAGTGCCAACATCCAATTTGATAGAATAACATGAATTTTAAAGAATTTGCAAAAGAATATAAGAGAATACATGATAATTAAGCAGTGATACTGAATACTTAATCAACCAAATGCAGTGGATGTGTGTAGAAGATTTCTACAGCCAAACAAAACACATTCAAAAGATGATAGAAGGCAACAATTAATAAATGTAGAGGAATTAACCAAGACAAACAATGTCGTTAATTAATCTCTTTAGATGATTATAACTTTGTAGGGGATTTTAGAGAGATTGACACTCAATCTATTCTTACCCAGTTCTCCTATATTACTTTGAACATGTGCAAAAAATAAGGTATGAAAGCAGTAGAAAAACATACAGGAAACACAATTTGTATCAAGAACTAGAGCTAGAATACTTCAGTTAGGATTTCTGTAATAAAAACTTTGTAAAGTGATAGGGTTTTGGCATCAGAAGCCAACACTTTGAACATTACAAATAAAACAATATATAGAATAAATCTCTCCTAAACTGTTACAATATTTATGGAATAAAATCCTAAACAATACACTAAAAAAAAACAATCTCTGGATAGTCTGCAGGAAATTTGGAACTGTTGGAAAACCTTCAGCCTCCAATTTGGGAAATGGATTCTTTGACTGCTTCTTTTTCTGCTTGAGATTTGGAATTATGTTGATACTTTTCTCTCAAATCTGAAACAAGAAACTATTTCTCGATAATTCTGCTAGATATTGATTCTCCTGCTTGGAAATTTGGGGATGTTTCATAGTTGTCTCTTCAAAACCTGCCAACTGTCCTCTATCCTTTATCTGCCAATGCTTCTGTGCCTTAAAATCAACGATTTGGAATGGATTTGCCAAGCATTTTCATGATGTTTTCTTGATAAAAATTTACCGAAGAATCGTTTATCATTGGGACTTACCCTCACACGAAATATAAAATCCTATGTAGAATCATGCAAATGCAGAAGAAATTTTGTGAACAATAGGGCCCCTTTGATTAGTTTTGAAACAATCCATCGTAATTTTGAAAAGTGAAAACCACAAGTGGATTTTGGTGGGACCACTTGGGGGTATGTGGTTTCAAGTCATTGAGGGGGGGGGGGGGGAGTGTGCGAAATTCATCACAGATTGCCACATATATTAAGATGGTTTCATCGAAACCACTTTTTAGATCCCCCCCTTTGTTAAACTTTGGAAAACACGGGGGTCCGAAATGAATGATGGTCGTTGATCTATGAGTCTTAGCCCTCGGGGCTTAGGTAGAACTATATAATCAGGGCCAGGGGACCCAGGACCAAAACCTTTTTGGGGCTTAAGCCCTTTAGCTAGAAAAGGTGGACGATTCTTCGAGGTATAACATTATAATAGTCCTTTAAAATAATACTTCGAGACTTCGTGGAAAAGGAGGCCAATTCTTTAGGAATATTAAGCTACATGGGACCCCATAATATGCGTTTGGGCCTTTATAATATCGGGACTTCACAATCGATGATTTTATAACGTAGCGCTTGGTTGCACCCTCCAGGACTTGCGATCATTGATCACCTTCCGTGTTTAGCTCTGGTCCTTTGGCTCTTCATGTGACCACAGTTAAGCCCTCATATCGGAGCTCCTTTTCCCGACAATTTACACTCAGAACTTTTAAAGTGTCACAAGTTACAAAACACCGATTGCAGTGTTACTTGGGAGCGGGAGCAAAAGCGGGGAGCGGGAGTGACATTTTCAAAAGCTCCCGGTTTGGGAGCGAATCCCAAAGCGTTTTATATATATCTATATA
>APFE031703245.1:58804-78315 GCA_000404065.3 Pinus taeda
TATATTTTGATACATATATGTCAACAATAACATGTAGAATGATGAATTAGATATAAAAAACATAAAAAAACATAGATTGATTATTGAACGATATAACATCAATCATCTAGAAGTTATAATCTTCATCAACCACGTCCACAAGTAAGTAACATACATATTACAACATATTGAGTCTCGTGAATCATGATTCATCAATCTTAAAGTTTCAACTTCAAGCTTTCAAAATTGAAAATTCAATATATAACATTTATCATGATTGATCACCAAAGTTGTACTTGTAAGCTAAGTTTAACTATTACAAGAAATAATATCTAACATGAAATGAAATGTTACAAAATGAATTATGAAATGAAATGAAACAACTTTCACAAAGCATCATATTCATATTTCAGAATCATTACCAATGAGTTATAATTGCCAACTTCAAACTTCAAACTTAAATTATCACAGTCATATATTGTTTACAAAAAATATCATTATGATATGAAAGAGTCAAGACTCAACAGTTATGAAAACTAATAGAAACTAGAAAAGTCAAGTAAACTGTAAATCTATTATCTACTACTACATGTGGCCCTTGCCACGAGAAGTGTCTAATGTATGAGCAGGTTGTGGTGGTCTTCTAGGAGTCTCCCGCATAGACCGACGACCAGAACTAAAAGGCACATGCCCTCCACATGAGGGTGTAGATGGAGGCGGCGACAGCAAAGGAACAAGACTCGGAACTCGAGCACTACTACTGGATGGTGGAGGTGGCATGGTTGTTGCTTCATCTTCCTCTCTTATAAGTTCCTCTTCCAGTTCTTTAAGATGTATAGTGCCATCCTCCAAATTATCATCCTCTCGGTGGTTGTCCCAAATTTTATATGTTGGATCCTCATAAGCCCGATCATAGTAATGACTCAACAACCTCAAGTTGTAGTGCACATAAACGAAGCTTTCTGCCCGGTTTTCATTGAGTTTGTTTCATTTCACATTATGTATGAAGTTGTAGGTGCTCCAACACCTCTCTGCAGAAGAAGTATTTACAACCTGTGAGAGAACTTTTTTTTCCAATTCTGGCAAATGTCCATGGCCGCCATATGATTCCCACCATGTGAGAGCATCAAATGTGTCTCTATCTTCCATTGCATGAAAGGTACCAAACAAACGAGTGCAACTGAAGTATCTGCCTATTTCAAGACGCACACTAGCACATTCCTCATTGTCAGGTATCAACTTTTCTAATGCTTCCAAATATCCTTTAGATACCTCTTCATCTATATGGGGTTTGGCCCTAACGCCACCCCCTGGTGCAGGTTGGCCCAACCAAGATGTAGAGTAGTATTTTGGCGTAAGGATATATGCCAAGCAATGTAGTGGAGCATTAAGTTTATCCCACCGTACACACAAATCGTGAATCAGTTTGTACTAGTTGGGATCATTGTTATGAACAATATCTTTTATTTGCCCCAACATGGTATCCATCTGCTCATACACCTCGCCAATCACTAGTTTATCTATATCTGCAAACCAAATCATGTGATAAATGGGCTTGGTGAAATCCAATACTTGCCTCACACGTGCCCAAAACATACTATCAAGAGCGGCCTCCTCCACCTGTTCAAAACCTTGCTTGTCAGCTGCATTTGTAGCCCTTTCCTTTAATACCTGCCAGTGTGGACCTGATACCATGCTAGCCAATGACTCTCTTACCTTCGAAAGGCGCCTGAAGGTGAGGTAATAGCTACCAAATCTACTCTTCGCAATCTTCAACAACTCCAATCTTGAGTGACTACGGAAAAGGCCATGGGTATTGTTATGATTTGTAATAAATTTTATCATTTGTTTGCCTTGTACAAATCACCAATCCATTTGTAATGTTCGTTTTTGTTCTTAACAATATCATGCATCAAAAGGTTCATTGTGTGAACCAAACACCTAGACTAAAATATGTTGGGGTATTTATCTTCAATAATTGCTCCCGCTGCCTTACAATTAGGAGCATTATCAGTGATGACTTGGATGACATTGTATGGCCCAATATGGTCAATTGTTTCAAGTAATGGTTCTGCAATGTTGATGGTGGTCTTGAACTTGTCTGAGTAATCATATGCTGAAAGAAAGATGGCACCACTAACAGACACAACAAGAACACTTATCAATGGCTTTCCTTTTACATTGGTCCATCCATCAGATACAATGGACACCCCATGGTCAGTCCAAGAACTTGTCATTCTATTCAAAGAATGTGATATTTTTGCTTTTTCATGATCAAGTCCAACGGTTCTTGCCTTGTCATACCCAGGGCTCTTATATCCTTGGGGGGCATCATTTATGGCAGAAACCATTTCGTGCCAATAAGGTGAGCGAAGAACATTGAATGGTATCCCATATGCATAGAGAAACCTGTAAACTTTTGAATCCACATCATTCCTACACCCTTCATCAAGGAAATCTGATATGGTTTTACGCCTTAAACCTGGTGACCTTGTGCCTCCATATCCACTGGCTTGGGAGGATCCTGAAGGAGTTCTTTGTGCATGTGATTGTGAGCTTGGTTCAAAGAAACCCTTTGATTTTTTTGATTTGTATTGGGCTTCCTCCTCTTCCCTTATGTATTTGGCTCTATCTGCTGCTGACACACTTGTACAAGTTTTGATTCCTATTTGTTTATCTCCATCGCATGGCATTTTCCCACAGAGGTGTTTTCTGGCATGGGTGTATGAACCTGTGTAATTATTGTTGCAATGGGGGCAATGAAATTTAGTGGTTCCACCCCCTTTCCCTACTTCAGGCTTGTTAACATATTTCCACAATGGGATTTGGTCTTGTTTAGTTTTTTGAGCTGACTCATGTTCACTCTCCTCCAGCTCCTCCTCACCCGGGTTTTCATCAAATCCACTATGCCCCCCTTCTTCATCCCCTTCTTCAATTTCAGTTTCAACCCTCCTTTTTCTACTCTCCAGCACCATAATAACCAAAAAAGGAACCAAGAAGAAGAAAATGCCAAGAAATATAACCATGATGTTTGAAATTTGAAGTTTTGAATCTGCAAAATTAAAAAAAATGGAATGGGAATGGGAATGGGAAATCGAGAAAAATTTATTTATTTATTTAGGAATAATTTAAATTTTAATAAACATTAAAAAAAATTGCTGGATACTCTATTCAATATTGTACAATGTAGAGCCCACCTCTTTGGCGTCCAATCTCCCCTTGCAAGCTCTTCAATCTCCCCTTTCTCCTTGCTTTCTCTTGGTCTCTCACTCTCTTACTCCTTGGTCCTCGAGTCCTCACTCTCTCCTTGCTCCTCTCTCTCAATCTCAATCTCACTCACTCTCACAATGATAATGAAACCTTTTTTTTTTTGTTTTGTCATGACAATTGCTCCCGTTCGTTGATCTTGTCGCTCTGGGAGTGATTTTTATAACCCTGGAGTGATCGCTCCTTGACCGTTCCCGGGTCATAAAAATCACTCCTAGAGTGATGAGAGCGACGCTCCCTTCTTCGCTCCGCAAAATGGCAGGGAGCACAAATTTTTTTAATGGGAGTGATTTCGGGAGCGCACTCCTAGGTTGCTCTCGCCCAGAGCGTGGATTGGGAGAGGGATCGAGGGGGGGCACTCCCCCTCAACACTAGCCGATTGCAATCGCCAATCACCTTTTGCGTGTGGCCCTTGGCCCTGTGACTCTTCGTGTGCCCACGTCCAACCCTCCTATCGGAGCCCCTCTCCATGAGGTTTTTAATCTAAGGTTTCACTCCGATGCACAACAAGCCTCAACCTCCGATTTCCAATATGCGATTGTTGGCTTCATCATGCCCACATCACCGCCACGTGTCCACCGTACAGCCATGTCGTTGTTGACGTCATCCTCCACGTGGCCCTTACCAGATCCAATCGCTGACTGCCACGCGTCCATTTGGGAGGAGAGAGAAAAGGCCCAACCTTGCTCTGTTTTGCGATGAATTTCCTTTATAATTTGCTTTCGGCGTTTCCCGAGACTTTAACATTAGAGGCCTATTTCATGGCGATTTAACACTTCAACGCAACATTTCTCCGATAATGTGATATGTGATGCCCCTTTGGACCTTTGATCACCGATTGCCGATTGCCTTGGACCTCTGATCGCCGGGATTCGGGACTCAACACTTGGCCTTTTTCCTTTGTTTTCTAGATTTTTAAGAGTGAACTTCAATTTGTTCTATCTTTTGATTCAGGAGTCCTTTTGGGGAGTCTATATACCGTTCGAAGGATAATTCAAAGTACTTTCCAATGGAGAAGGTCCTATGAAGCTCTGAGCCTAACCTCAAACTTTCCTGTCTATTTACTTAGATTTCCAAAGAAAATTTATATAAGCTTGAGGATTTAGCCAGGAGGTAGACTGGCTAAAATTCAAAATTTTTGTAACTTTCAAGGGTGTCAAAATAAGTTACAATAGTGTGAATGTTCTAGAAATTCATACGGATCGACTTCAAGTTAATCCTAGCCATTGATTAAGATCTAATCTTGGTCGTTGAAGTCTCAACAGATGATTAGAAGAAGAATTCGATGGGGCTTGGAGAAATAACTTGTGCAGTTCGATTTCCTGAGTAGCAACATTCAATTGCCGGAGAGAGAGCTAGAGAAATCGAAGCAGAGAGAGAGGGGCAAGGATAGTGAAGCGAAGGAAGGATTCCAGTTCTGGTCAGTGCATTTGCAGAGATGCAAAGGAGCCATAGAGAGGCTGACGCAGTAGCCTTTAGAGGCAAAGTTGATTTTGTTGGGGAGATGTAGAATTTCAGTGCCAGAAGTTGGGGAGAGGTTCCAGAGGCCAGGATAGAAGTTTTCCCAGATAGCAGTTGATTAGAGAACCTGAGGAGAAGTTGTTTAGAGTTGAGTGCAGGGGAAACTGTGCTAGGGTGAAGCAGTGATTGCGTAGAGCTAGTTTGGATGGCTCAATTTGAGCTGAGATCAATGCCCAGATTTGCCTGTGGAGTGAGGAAATTCCTTACTAGATTTTTCTTGCCAGTATTTCTTTGTAGGATTGCCAATTTTGACATCCAGTTGTACTCAGATTATTTCACTGCTGCATAATAATAAAACCCTCAGTGGCTGCACCGATTTTCCCAAGCTGGGTTTTTCCGGGGACATTGGTCCAAAAATAACTGTCATTTTATTTGTGTGTGCTAGTATTTCTTCCAGTGTTTATTTCTTTCGCAATTTATTTGTGCAGGTTGTAGTGTGATTGATTCAGTATTTGCTGTAACACACAGTAAATAAATCGTTAAAAAAATTAATTGAGCAATTAGGAAAATTATTTCCAGTTGCTGCAATAGGAATCAGGATTCCAATTTTTCACACTATGAGCCCTGATGACCCTCTCGAGAAGAGGTTATCCACGTACAACACTAGGATGAGTGGCTTATCCTCTACCATCAGATAGTAAAGGTTGGGATCTGCATCACTCTTGACGAACCCCATCTGCTGCAAGTAGATGTCAATCTGACCATACCATGCGCTGGGAGCTTGCTTGAGCCCATATAAGGATTTCTTCAATTTGCACACATGTGCCCGTCTCATGTGTCTTGAAGCTCTCTAGCTATTCTATATATACTTCCTCCTCTATCACCCCATTCAAGAAAGTTGTCTTGACATCCATCTAGTGAATCTACCATCTCATCTGTGCTGCTTGAGATATAACCGACCGGATAGAAGTATATCTGGCAACTAGGGCGAAGGACTCCTCATAGTCTATCTCTTCCTCCTGTGCATACCCCTTTGCCACAACCTAGCCTTGTACTTCTCCATGCTATCATTTGCAGCGTACTTGATCTTATAGATCCATCGAGAACCCACTATTGGCTTGCCCTCAAGCCTCGACACTGACTCTCTCATTTATACAATCTTAATGAGTTTGAATTTCCTAATGAGGAAGACCCTAAAGTGGTAAAACAAAGTAACAAACCCTTGGTTACAAGCGAACCAAGATAGCGTTACATTAATTATTATTTTATTTGTCTTTTAGCCCATGTAATTAATGCAAAGTGCTCTCTAAGGCTAGTGTTGAGGCCTCCAAATGGCTCTAGATCAAGTTGATGCCCCATTAATGAGGTCTAGAAGATGACACATGCCTTCCCATGTCTCTCCAGGTGACACAAAACCTCCTCTGGACCTTGGATCATCTGCCAAGTGTTAGGTACAATGTGTGGTCCACTGGGCAATGTGGTACATGTGCATCACCATCTTTGTATGATTGGGGCACAAACAAGCAATGTATGGTACTGAAGAGGCCCATGGTGTGACAATCAATGCTCTAGTACAGTGGAGGCCCATGGCTCTCAATGCTCACCCTACAATTGCTATTGTGACCCTCTGTATGGCTTGGATCTCGTATAGGGAGACCAAGTCCAAGATGAAGACCTGCCTGCAATCTTGTATAAGATCCAATGTGTCTCCTCACCTTTCAGTGCAACAATCCATTAGTGTAATTGAGTAAGTAACTTTGCTATCCGGGGGAAAAAGCGGACACTTCATAGTGGCATGCCCTTCCAAATGGACTTTAGAGTGTACATGTGTCATCAAGCTCAACAAGAGAGGTTAATAAAGGGCCCTATTAGGTGTTTTCAACCTCTAAGCGAGTAACAAGGCCATGGTACATCCGTCAAATGGCAAGTGTCATGTGAAATGGTGGTGGAACAAAGTGGGGCATTAGGGAAGGCTCCAAGCCATATGCCATGGTACAAGGGTCGCTATGAAAAGGGAAGTCCACACATTGGGTCTATAGATGTAGGAGGGAGCACTTGTGGTACAAAAGTTACCCCAACCTTTGTTTTTCCACCCTTCTTCATATGCCTTTTGCCTTCTTTTGATTTTTCTTTCTTTTAACTGCTCGGGGCTCCAGGGGATGAGAGCATGATGTGTATGACAAAGTAGTGATTACCCCCTTAAGGTTGGGTAGTTCATCGCCTACCAAGGGTTGGGACAATCATGGGTTCCTTAATGATAGAGGGGCGCACACATAGGGGCCCTTTTTCCCACATGCTAATTTTTTATGCCCCGGCCATCTTTTGCATTTTTTGGTACATTTCTTGTTGTAAGTGGCCAAATTATGCTTTTAACTTTCTTTTTAGCTGCATCAACCTTTGGGGCGTTGTTCTAGGCCCAACACAAAGTGTGGACAAGGGGAGGGGAAGGCTAACTCCTTGTGGAACCAGATGGGAAAAGTGTGAAAAGGGGTTATAATGAGGGGAGGGGAGTGATATATATGGTGTTGGGAAGCGGGACCACGCAACCAAAATCAAGGCTTCCCATGTAGTGCCACTCCTAAAGCTAGTAGCCAATAGAGGAGATCCTACGGGACTAGAATACAAGATTAACGACCCAGTTGGGACACATGAACGAGAGTACAATCCAAGCCCATTATTTCCGCCAAATACCCCCACTAATCCATGTCCAAATGTGCCCAAGTAAAGCAAGCTTAAACACCCAATTGTATAATGCAAAGCCAACATTCGGGGTTGGATGGCCCACCTTCATACATATGATCATAATAGATGGGCGAGAGCACATAGTGGTTGGCTCATGTGGCAGAGAAAGGTGGCACATCGAGCTATTTGGTGGCTGCTAGCTGTCGGCTGAAGACAATTCAAGGAGAAAAATCCTCCTATAGGGGTCACCCATTGGTGGTGGGTAACATGTAACCCTCCTAGGACCCTTGCTAGATTGTGTGACAACAGGTCGCATGAGAGAGGTAGAGCTCATGCTAAGATTTTCCCCACATGCTAATTTGTAATGTTCCTAGCCATATTTTGCATTTTGATTTTCTTTATTTTAATCTTTCTATGGCCATGATATGCTCTTTTTGTTTCTTTTAGCTTCATCCTCCTTGTAGGGTAGAGTTTCTAGGCCCTACCCAAGTATGTGGACAAATGGGTGCCAAATTCAAAAGAAGTAATGGTCAATTGAATCCAAAGAGTGGAAGTGAGATAAGGGATTATAATGTGATATGGGAAGTGTTAAGTATAACATAGGGATAGATTGAACTATGCTATCTCAATATGGGCTTCCCAAGTAGTGCCCCCCCTATACCAATTGGGCAATTATGGGAGGTCCCACTTGACTAGGATTGGAGATTATCCCCCATTTAAGGTGAGAGAACAAGATCATGATCAATGCCCATCTTTCTTCCAGATCACCCCGTAATCCATACCAAATGCCCAAAGACAAACAAGCATAAGCACCTGATTGCAAAATGACCAAAGTACCTTTTGAGTGGAAACCTATCTTTATCCATGTTGTCATGCCAGATGGGTGAGAAGCAAATGGCTGATGCAAGTGGCGGAGATATATTGCATATTATCAGCTTGTGGTAGATATTAGGGGCTGTTAGCTGCATGGCTAACTGGCTGGTTGTCAAGAATAGGAGAAAAGTTTTCTCCTATAGGGTTACCCATTTTGGTGGGTAACATAGCCAAATGTTACCATTTTTCAAGAGATGAAAGTGTGCAAGTTACAATTATTTTATACATTGCATTAAAATTTTCACTTCTATAAGCTATATGGCCATCTCAAGAATCTTTTTCCAAGATGGTGGGGGGTTTCAGATGTTTTTTGCTTACTCAGGAAATATCAACTCGAGCTTGGTGATCAGGTGACATTCTCACAATATTATTGATCAGTAACCATAGGCTCAAATGTCAAATACTAAATTGTCAATTCAGAAGGTTGTGGATGAAGTGAACAAGTTGATGGACAGAGGATCAGGCAAAAACATAATTTTTTTCTTTTTCATGTTGCAAGTAGATGCACCTGTCAAGATGCATGACATATCTAACAATTGGTGAGAAATGGTTGGAAATTGCTCTGACTGTAATTTAATTAGAATCATGAGGCTATAAAAATGGAATTTGAGAAAATAAGAAGTTTAACAGCTGTGCTAGAAAATACTTTTGCCCGAGTTTGTTGTGCGATTTCTTGCTGTAAAAGCTTTGAGAGCTCATTAGGATAAAGCTACATTGCCTTTTTCCTTGGATTTATGGCAATCCAAGGCTAGCTCAGTCCTATCCACACTAGTGCACCATGACATTTTCTTTCATGTGAAGCTACTCTACAAAGTTCAAACTTCCTGAGAAAATATTTCCTTATGCATATGTGGGATAGGATCTACTTTGGATACCTAACCAATAAAATGATTAACAATTTAATTTTTATTCCTATTTACGTTCACATAAATGTAACTCAGTAGGAATGTAGTTGTTTGTGTTTTTGTAACTGTTTTTCTCATGTGAAATCAGATATGTCCAAGCATGGTCAGTACCTGGCTCACTTACTGGAGGACTTAACTACTACCGAGCAGCATTCAGGGGATATTGGAATAAAAAAGAACCTGGAGTTCCTGTCAATATTCCTGTCACTGTAATCTGGGGTGACCTTGATAAGCACTTGTTACCTGAACTTGCCAGCCTTCCAAAAAACATATTTGTCAAACTTTCCATTTTGCGATGTCCACAGGTTGGTCTCTATAATTTTTCTGAAGTAAACATATTTTCTGCAGCACAAAAATATTGAGTTCATCTCATGAATATAGATCTTGCAATTTGGCTGATCTGGAATAACAGTTCTTACTAGTAGCATCCTGCAGGACAGTTCTATGAGATGGCCTGTCTTTCTGAAATTTACTATATTGTTTACATCACTTGCAGGGACCCATTGAGTAGTTGATCCTCTGACTGGACTGTATTTTGCCTTGGGAAAAAATCACAATTTCTGTTCAAGATGAACGGAAATTACATTTTGCATATGCATACAACATTTCAATGAATAAGCAAAGAAAGTAGCTCTCTTTGAACATTTCAAACAGAAAGACATTGTGATCCTTTAACAGGTTTGCAAAGTTTGCCTTTTTCAGCTCCTCCACATATTGTAAAAGGTCACAATCCTTCACAGTATTTTTCCAAAAAATATTACATCACTTGAAATTTTCCAACAGAATTTTCAAAAACCATCTAAACAGAACTGTCTATGAACTGTTAACCAGAACAACAGAAACCACATGGCCTGTCACTGCAAAATCTAGTAGGCCTTGGAGAGAGGTACCCTACAAGGCTAATATTAAACCAAGGGACAACAATGGAGTAGTGGCCCACTGTCACCACAGCCAAAACCCCCTGTTCTTTACGGATTTTCACTGATGGCAGGTGTCCCTGTATGTGAATAGGTCACCTAATAGGTATTCTAGGTATATGGTATGGGATGACCGAGAGGCTTCCAAAGGAATGGCTCAACTTAAGCACAAGGTCTCAATCAATGGTAAGGGCAATTCACTTTCCTTGGAGATGCCTAAGAATGTCGATCTTTGACCCATTGTTTAATTAATTGGTTGAGTGTTGGGAAGGCCCAAGGTCAAGATACTATGAAAGGGTTTCCATTTCCAACAATGATTTTCAACAAGATAAAGACACATGTAACCCTGAAACAGTTCCCTAAGTTGAAGCAACACCAAGCTAGGGTTTACTGTAGGGCAAACAACTAAGACTAGAAAGCTTCTGGACAAAATTGAAGTGAATGCCTACCAAGAGGGTTGATTTTGAGGCAACCAACTATACCCTTGGCATTTAGACTTTCCAAACTGAAAATTCTCCCTTGCCTAGGAATTTACACTAAGCCCTACTTTGAGATCTTGGCCTTAAAATGGCCAAATTAGGTTAAGTGAAAGAAAGGAAAAATTTATGGATGAAATAAAGTTTGATCACCAACAAAATAGGGCAGTGCCTTATTCCTTGGGAGAATGGAGTCTATGATTTGAATGGATAGCTAAATCTTTCTAAGGAAGGATAATTAATGCCCTAGCAATTACCTATGCAATGAATCAAGGAGCCTTATGGGAGAGCTAATAAAAATTCACCACTAGGATTATCCTTCACATGCCATTCATGAGTAATGTATGCAATCATGGCATTTAGATTCCATCAAATAAATTTTCAATAACTTAAGGCAAATTAGAAAATCCGTAGATTCTAAACATTCCATACATTAGACATAAAGAAAAGATTTATCCAATAAAATGTTCACTTACAAGATAACATGCATAAACTATCCATCCATTGATCCAAGGCAGTAGCTCCAAAGACAAACAAATCAGCTCCAAATGTCAAAATGCATTAATAGATCCGGATTATTCCACAAGACAAGAAGGCTGAAATCACAAGGGGCTGAAATACTCAAGTGTGTGTGATGAATCACAAATGAATCCTCTCTACTTATATGAGGACTAATGTTTATTTTTAACCTAAAGAAAAAATAAAATTATGCCACAATGACAAGTTAGGTTACAATGCGACCTACTAGCTTAGACAAAAACAAAATAATTTTCCCACAAATGTGAGTCGTAGGGCATTTATTCTTGATGTCATCCATTTGTGATCAATTCTAGGGCCTGTATTGAGGCTTCCTAGTTCCAAGTAGAGTGTAGAAGCCTTCTAAAATCACCTCCTAGGGGTTGGCCCTTAAGTCTCTATCAATACTCCTTCGTGGACCCCAATTTCCATCTTGGGGCACCAAAGGTGGTCTAATGGGTCTCCAAATGGCCAAAGTTCCTGTCTCTGCTCCAACGTTGAGGGCTTCCAAGGTGTTGCTAGCCCTCCCATGTCTCACGGGGTGAGACCATCATCGTTTGGCCCTTGGATCAACTGTCGTCCCTCACAAAGTGCTAAGGTCGGCTGGGGGCATGCTGGGTCTAGGTGCATCATTCCAAAAGTCATCAAATGTAGGGAAATGTGACAAAACGATGTGGGTGTTGGAGGTGCCGAAGGGTGTATATGATGTTCTGCTACTGCTTGGAGTCCTCAGGCTTTTAACGCCTCACCTATGGGTCTTAATATGCTTCTCTGGAATCCTGTTACTAGTTAAGGTGGTCAAGTTCTGACTGTGGAACCACCTAACAATCACATCACAAAGTCTAGTGAAAGCAACAAACCATCATACAATACTCATTTTTGCATCTAAGTGGACCAAGCTTGAAAGTAATGGGCCATTTGACACTCCAAACAAGGATTCCCTTCCAAATTTGGGGCTTTGAACTCGCAATGGTGTTACCTCTATAAGTAGGAGTGGTTAAAGTATAACACTATTAGGTGTTTCCAACCCCAAAGGGGAAGTGACATTTCCTCAGTCTACCCTTCAATCAGTAGGTGTCATGTGAATAATGATGGTAGTGGAGGGGAGAAGACTTCATGGCCAAGTGCCATGGTCAAAGGGACCAGCATGATGGGGATCCACATCTTGAGTGTATGGATGTGAGGAGAGAGAAATTGTGGATGGATGGGTTACCAAATTGGCCTTTGTTTTTCCACGCCTATTTTGTGTCATTTACTTTTTCTTGATTTTTATTTGTATTATTGTTCGCAACTCAAAGGGTTAGAGATTGCTTTGTATGATGTATAGCAGTTGTACGACCCCTTAATGATGAGACATGCAAGGGTTCCTTTCATGATATATAGGAGCGATATGGTGCTCAAGAACCGAGTGATGGCCATAAGGGGTGAGGTAGAGCTCATGCTAGGATTTTGCCCACGTGCTAATGTGCATGCCCGAACCATCTTTTGCATTTTAGTATACTTTCTTTTGTTTGTCTGTCGGCATTATATGCTTTTTCTTTTTCTTTTAGCTGCATCAACCTCCTAGGGCCAAGTTTGGGGCCCTACCCAGGTATGAGGATGTATCAGTGCGAAATCTCAGAGAACCAAGGGTCAGTTGAACCCGAAGAATGGAGGTCGAATATAGGGCTTATAATTTAAGATGGAAAGTGGTAAGTATGGAATACGAATAGATGGAACACACTATTTTAATCAGGGCTTCCCAAGTAGTGTTGATTTTTGGTAGCATCGGATGTGCTCTAAGCCTCAAAATTTGAAGGGAGGCTATGACACATGTATTCCAGAATACCTAGAAATCGTTTTGGGAAGTTCCACCCAGAGACAATTTCATTAAAATAATTAAGTATTTTTAATGGGTGCCTAAGTCTAAACTTAGGAAATTAAAATAATTAAAGCGTATTAATTAAACTGGGGGTGAAACTTCTAAAAGACGAGGATCAAGTCGAAATGATCTGAGCCATTGATTAGAATCTAATCTGGGCCGTTGATTGATCAACAAGAGGATTATAAGAAGAGGCTTGATGGGCATTTGGAAAAAAACATCGAGTGAGAGATCAAAGATCGATTTTCTCAAGGGAGCAGCACAGTAGTTGCCGGAGAAGTGATCAGGGTGATTTCTTGTAGTGAGGGGCAGGGATAGTTTCCAGAGGAAGATTTCTTGATCCAAGGATACATTGCAGAGGAGGCAGAGAGAGATCCAGAATAGGCAACACAGAGCCACACTGAGCAGCATAGGGCCATGCTGAGGCAGCGCAGAGCTTGAGAGGATATCTGAGATTTGCTGGAGAATCGAGTTCTAGAGCCAGAAGCCGAGGTGTGAGACCGAAAGGGCAAAAAGTCAAAGTTCTAGAGGCAAATTGATCAGCATGAAGGAGTGACGAAGTTCCCAAAAGTTGTGAGGCAGAGCAGCGCAGTGATTGTGTAGAGGGAGCAAGGGGCTAGGCATTCAGTGGCTAGATCAGTATTGGATCACGAGTGATAGTGTGAGGTATATCTCACTCATCTCTCTGTAAGTAAGATTCCATGTATTGGACAGCTAGTGAGTGATTCAAATTTAAACAGAAATGCAAGAAATTACAGATATAACCATAAATACAGAGATGCAGCACAAATAACACTTCCTTCCATTAATATCAAATAATGAAATATGCTTACAAACAGAATGGAAATGAGATTAGCTTGGGCAATGGTAGATTATCTCTGAGAAGAGATGTGGCGGCTACATGCCTCTAAACTGAGTTACAATAAGGCTCAAGGGCCTTTTTATTATTGAACAATAAGAGAAAACCTTAAACAACCAAAACCCTAACCCGAGGAGATGTAACACCAAGAGTTTATGGGCCCCGTTGGGGTTAGTTGGGCAGCCAATTTCCCGGGGTCGTAACTTGGTGATATTATCTTTGTTTGACGCGCATGATATTTCATTGGAAAGATCTCTCCGAGGACTACAACTGAAAATGCAATTTCAATGCAATCGCCACGTTATTAGGCACCGCGACAATGCTTAGAGTAAGGGTTGTCACTCTTAATCCTTACTCACTTTGTTTAGACTCTCTCCTAGACAAGTCAAGGGGGGTAGTCCCTAAGGTGAATGGATGAGGGTACCCGGTGGAACACGTGCTCTAGGAGATTTTAAAGATGAACAACTTGATGAATTTAGAATAAGTCTCGGTCAATTGAGATAAATAGACACAATCATAAGATAAAAATGACTATAGACCAGTGCCTTCAATTTGAATTAACTAAAGACTAAATAAATGACAAGTTATCCAGAACAATTTTCCAATATGTGACAGATGGTGACAATCAGGTATGATCAATATAAACGCCCAAAACTTTAACATGCAAGAGATTCCAGATTTAAAATGATTTTCATTAACTGTCCAGATCTAGATTCAATTAACTTTCTCCAACAATCAATATGATTTAAAACATTCACTGCACTTGACAATAGAGAAATATTAAAAAACGCATTTAATCACCAGATAACACCAAGGAACTTTAGATTAGTGCTTCAATTATTCTTTAGGCAAAAATAAAGAAGTAAAACAAATCAACGGGTTAATAAATCGATTTTTTTAATGGGCCATAGGCCACATTAAATTTTTTTAATGTTTAAGCACAAATCCCTTAATTTATTTCATTCTTAATTCTCATGTCACCAAAATTTAATTTCTTTTTTAGATTTTTAAATGTCTTAGATTTTTTGAGATTTTTTAGAATTTTTAGATTTTAAAAATTTTTAAATGTTTTTAGATTTTTAACTTTTAGGATTTTATTTTATTTTATGATTAAAAAAAATAGATTTTTTAATTTTTAATATTTTTCAATGATTTTTAAATGAAACAAATAAATCAAAAACCATAAAAAAAAAAAAAAAATCAGAAAACCAAAATCAAATAAAAAAAGTTAAAAAAAAGAAGAAGTCAAAACAGCTAAAATAAAACAAAATGAAAAAAAAAATCGAATTTAAAAAAAAATTAAAGAGGTCTAATCTAATGCATATATAAACAATAAAAATAAACAAAAATTGAAACTAAACTCGTAATAATACAAAACAAACAAACAAAAAAATAATTAAATTAAAATGAATCAAAACAAATAACCAAAGAAATGAAAATGTACTAACCTAAGTCGAAAAATCAAAAGAGATTAAACAAAAATGTGCATACGCTAACCCTAACCAACTAAAACATAAAAGGAAAATAAAATGAAACAAATCGAAATGTTTGCTCGTGTATGCAGGTCTTTGATGGCAAGTAGCAAGGAGCAGCTACATAGGTCGAGAAGCGATGAGGGTCGAGGAGAGCAAAAAAGCTGCGGGTTGGCAGTGAGGTTACACTCAGCGAAACGGTGACGACGATGCTGGAAAGGGATTGATCGCAGAAGGGAGCCACGGGGATGAGGCTGCATGGAGGGGCTTTGATGTTTGCAGGTTGAACGACAGCAAGGGGATGGATACGATGGCGGATTTAGATGGAGCAGGCAGTGAGCAACGAGGGGAGAAGGGTGGCTTGGATGTGCGGATGGGTAATGATGGGAGGACTACGTGAGGGTTTGCAGGGATGCAGGTTTGGAACCGGGAGGATAAGGCTGCGGACTTAAGGATAAGGAGCTTGCGGACAGTAGAGAAATGAGACTGGAGAGAGGGTTAAGGAGATGAGGAGGAATCTGCAAGTTGTAGCAAAACGCTGTGGGTCCTAAAAAAAAAAAATTGAAATTCTAAAAAATCTTAAAATTATAAAACAAAAAATTTAAATTTTGGTGACGTGAGAATTAAGAATGAAATATTTAATAAATTAAGGGATTTGTGCTTAAACATTAATTTTTTTTAATGTGGTCTATGGCCCATTAAAAAATTCGATTTATTAACCCATTGATTTGTTTTACTTCTTTATTTTTGCTTAAAGTATAATTGAAGCACTAATCTAAAGTTCCTTGGTGTTATTTGGTGATTAAATGCATTTTTTAATATTTCTCTATTGTCAAGTGCAGTAAACGTTTAAATCATACTGATTTGGGGAAAGTTAATTGAATCTAGATTTGGGCAGTTAATGAAAATCATTTTAAATTTGGAATCTCTTGCATGTTAAAGTTTTGGGCGTTTGTATTGATTATACCTAATTGTCACCATTTGTCACATATTGGAAAATTGTTTTGGATAACTTGTCATTTATTTAGTCTCTAGTTAATTGAAATTAAAGGCACTGGTCTATAGTCATTTTTATCTTATGATTGTGTCTATTTATCTCAATTGACCGAGACTTATTCTAAATTCATCAAGTTGTTCAGCTTTAAAATCTCCTAGAGCCCGTGTTCCACAGGCTACCCTTATCCATTGACCTTAGGGACTACCCCCCTTGACTTGTCTAGGAGAGAGTCTAAACAGAGTGAGTAAGGATTAAGAGTGACAACGCTTACTCTGAGCGTTGTCGCGGTGCCTAGACATTCTGTGCGACAACATTCTTTTGGCACCGTTGCCGGGGAAAATGATAAAATGATATGAGGAGAATGAAGATAAAATGTCGTTAAAGCGTCGAGAATAAAATATCCTCGGCAATGGCACCAAAAAATGGCAACGACACCAACATTTTTTGGTGCCATTGCCGGGGATCGATTATTCTCGGCATTTCAGTGGCATTTCCTCATCATTCTTCTCATTTCTCATCTTTTCATTTGAGCCGACAACGACAACATGAGATGTTGACCACTACATGTCAACGGCCCATAGCAGTACACCCCCTTTTTTCGCAAAAGGGATAGTGCTTGATCGATGTGTTCATACTGTCTAGCTATCATCATCTGCTTAATCATCATCTTATAATGTAAACCCATTTTGCATGTGTATAATGTAAATAATCTCAATAGATCCGTGTTGTGTATGTAATTACCTAGATAAACTTACTTTTCTGGTGACGATCTACACTCCAGGAGGTTTTTTGTCTCACTGATCCATTCTCGGATAGTCGACAAAGTTTTCCTTCAGCCTTACCCCAAAGCTGGAATGCGTTTTGTCACTAGGATTTTAAGGGAGTCCTAGTGTTTTAGATTGAGTCTATGTAAAAGTGATTTGAGAATTATTCTAACTATTTGGTTAGGTTATTTTATTACAAATTGCTTGGTCTGTTGGATTATATTTGTGTCGCAAAATTGGGTGGTCTGTGAGGGTCTTTTACAAATGGGTTTCCCCCCTTGAGATGTAAAAAATGTAAAAATCATGATGTCAAGTGTCTTGGGGGTTGGAAAAATAATTTATCCCCCCCATAGGTTAATTAATTAAGTTTTTTTGCCAAAATTAATTAAAATCCTAAGCTAGAAGTTTAATTAATTCTAGGTCCTAGGTAAATTTAGATTCTTCGAAAGTAAAATTCGTCGGTCCTTAAAATTAAATTTTAAGAGGTCCGGGGGCTAACGTAAATTGATTATTTTGCTAAATTTTAAGCCTTTGGTCCCTGGAGTTAAGTCAAAATCAAAATTTTAAGGAAATTAATTCAAAAATTTAATTTTTGAATTAATTAAAATGCATTTAACTGAAAAATTCGAATTTCCTCAAGAATTTAAAATTTCAACGCATGAAATGAAAAGAAATGTTGTGTTATGCTTTTAACTTGCAAAAAGATACCCAAATACAGAATATGCGAAGAAAGATACCCAGAACATAAAATAGTGAGAGTCAACAACAAATATTTTATTATTCAGAAAGCAATGTTCACTGGCCTCTTCGAGGGGGCAACCTCCAATAGAGCAGAGCTCGATTCAAAAATAAGACATGATGCTCTTCGCAGGGTGTCTCTAGCCTTTATATATGACTCATACATGCAATACCATGGATCAATACCAAGGGTTTTATTAATACCATCTATCTAATACCATGGCCCATTCACAACTAACTGTGGTCCCGACATTAATTGCGGGTTAACCACTTACAATTATTAATATGGGCTTTATTGACTCTTTATTATGACTCGATCCCACTACATAAATAAGGGGGTTAGGGTGGGACCCTAACATGCCCTCCCCCTTAAGAATAGCCTTGTCCTCAAGGCTAAAGCTGCGGAAACTGCTGAAGAATAGTGGTTGGTTCCCAAGTTGCATCTTCCGGAGAGGAGTCTTTCCACTTGACGAGAACTTCCCTAATCATGCGGCCACGCAGATGCCTTTCTCATGTGTCTAGGACCTGTTTAGGTTGGAGCCAGATTGACCCTTCCTCGTCCAATTCAGGTAGACTGGATTGAATTCTGCAATTGTTCCCAATCACTTTCTTGAGGCATGAGATATGGAAAACTGGATGGATTTTTGCAGTAGGCGACAAAGCCAGCTTGTAGGCTACTTTTCCAATGCACTGCAGTACTTGATATGGTCCATAGAATTTGGATATAGTTTCTGACAACCCTTGTCTTTGAGTGATGTTTGCTTATATGGTTGCAGCCTCAAAAAGACCTGATCCCCTTCTTGAAATTGGCGCTCTGAGTGATGCTGGTCTACCTGTTGCTTCATGTGGTTTTGAGCTTGATGAAGATTCTCTCTAAGATGGGTGAGCATGGTTGCGCGGTTTTGTAGGAGTTGATCCACTGCTTGTACCTTTGAGCCTCCCTTGATATAAGTAGGGGAAGGAGGGAGTTGACCATATACCGCTTCATAGGGAGTCATTTTGGTGTTGGCATGATAGTTGGTGTTATACCACCATTCAGCCAGAGGTAACCACTGTACCCAAAGATGTTGCTTTTCTGAAGTGAAACACCTAAGGTAGGTTTCCAGACATTTGTTGACGGCTTCCGTTTGACCATCTGTTTGAGGATGATAAGAAGTACTGAGTTTTAGTTGGGTGCCTTTTAGCCTGAAGAGTTCCTGCCAAAAATTACTGGTGAAGATCGGGTCGCGATCGGACACAATAGAAGTGGGCATGCCATGCAATTTGAAGATCTGATCCATGAAAGATTGAGCGACCAAAGTTGGTGTAAACGGGTGGGGTAGGGCGTAGAAATGAGCATACTTCGAAAGTCTGTCTACAACCACCATGATGACTGACTTGTTTCCTGACTTTGGAAGACCTGTAATGAAATCCATAGAAACCTCCATCCATATTGCTGTCGGGATGGGCAACGGTTGTAATGTGCCAAGTCTCCCCTTTGTGGCGTTGATAGACATCGCATTCTGCTACAAAAGTGAGGATGTCGTTTTTCATGCCTGTCCAAAAAAATGATCTTCTGGTGCGAGCATACGTCTTCTAAAAGCCTGAATGTCCTGCAATGGGGGATGAGTGCAATTCTGCCAAAATGCGAGTTTTGAGGGTGGATGTTGGTGATATTACGACTCTGTCCCTGTAGCGAAGAATCTCATCCTGCCACGAGTAGCCCTTGGTGGAATTTGGATCCGCCTGCAATTGAGAAATGAGT